>JBBPCS010001648.1:0-14724 GCA_037974645.1 Hollardia meadi
ATTAGCTAGCAGTGGCAGACATTAGCTAGCTGTGGCAAACGTTAGCTAGCTGTGGCAGACGTTAGCTAGCAGTGGCAAATATTAGCTAGCTGTGGCAGACGTTAGCTAGCAGTGGCAGATATTAGCTAGCTGTGGCAGATATTAGCTAGCTGTGGCAGACGTTAGCTAGCTGTGGCAGACATTAGCTAGCTGTGGCAGACATTAGCTAGCTGTGGCAAACGGTACCTAGCTGTGGCAGACATTAGCTAGCAGTGGCAGACATTAGCTAGTAGGGGCGGAAACTGTTTGTATTGTGATATTCAAATGTAACTGGTCATTAAAATTATGCCATTTTAATTTGAACTTATTTTATTTATGTGAATTCTTGAGCACCTTTAGATATAAAAAGTAACTAGGTTTGAAAATTCCAAACAAATGATAAAAACAACAACTTGCCTTTTGTACCACTGAGCTCAAATAAACCAGCTTTTCTTTAGCGTTTTTGCTTTTTTGGTATTATACAGTATATACTATTAGTTCTATATTTGTGTTTCTCTAAGTAAATTTTCGTTCCTAAAAAGAAAAAAAATCTTGTAATTATTTTTTATCAGCCTCTTGTCACAACAGTTCATTTATGTTTTCACTAATGATATTCAGACACCGTATGACACTACAGAAAACACCTTTGGAGATGCTCTTCTTCTCACTAATTAGAAGACGCAGAAGCACTGAGACTCATTAGACAATGTCAGTGACAAAAACAAATAGAAAAGTTATCTGGGTGTAAATATAGGCTGCAACTGACAGCTGGAAAAGTGCTGAAGCTCCTCTGACCGTGACTTCAGGCGAGTTTACATCAGCACAGACGTGTTCTCACCTCGTATATCGAGGAAGCGGCGCCGGTTGGTGTCTTTGTCAACTCCTCGCAGGCTGTGAGTGCAGCCAGCTGCCAGGAACAGAACGACTCTCTGCAGGTGAAACAGCGTCGAGCTGCACAGAGCAGAAACCGACCAGTTAGAACAAATGGAAACGTGTTGTGTTCTGAGGACGACCGAGGCCTTTCGACTCAAACACCAGGAGCTGCTTCAGGGCTGAGAGAGAGACGGGGAGGGGGACTGAAGTGGCACTGAAGGCAGGCAGTTATACAGGACAGCACAAAGACAGGCAGGAAGAGACACATTGGACAATGGAGCATTCCTTCGGCGGCATTCAATGGTGTGTTTGTCCCGGTGTGCTTGAAATGAACCGGTTCATCCTGAACGTCGTCCAACAACCATATACGAAGGCTAACGTGCTAATTGTTGAAGACCTTGCTGTCATAGAGAGGAGCGAGACACGACGGACTGTCCTCATGTGGATAACACACTTTGTTCACATGAAAAGTGAATGAAGCAGTTAAAGAATGAAAAACAAAGAGCTTTAAACCACACCCACTTTTACATCTCCACACACCTGACCAAAACAAACACTGTTGTTCAATTCAAGGTAGATAAATCATTGAAATTTATTTGGTTTACCTTTGAAAACCCTCCAATAATCAGTTTAAAAATAAACATTTTGCATAGTGGTCAAATTAAGAGATGAAGTGAAAAGAGAAAATCCGTCAGCAGCACTGGACAGACAGCAGAGTGTTAAGTGCTGTCGTATCAGGTCTCTGTTTCTGCTCACCCAAATTAACCCAACCGAGTCTAAATGAACCGGACTGGATGGACGAACACACCAGGGTTCATTTAACCCCACCGTGCAGGCGAGCTGTAACCACAGCCTAAAACTCAATAAAAATGTCCCAGCATGCTCCATTCTGACCTCCTGACGGTGTGAGCGCAGTGTTTGTTCTCTGGCATCAATGAAGTGAATTAACGGCAACAGTCAGACAGCAGCTGCCGCTCCCCGCCACTCAAACTTTATAAATATCCATCCATATGTATGCCGACAGATAACCACCTCTGCAGCCCTCCAGATGCCGCCGCCGCCGCCGTAATGACATGCAACCCGCTCGGCTTTGGATATTTGCGCCTAGCGGGCCTCCGTACACCGGCTTGTTCCGCATCCCATTACACGGCAGCCGTGCAGAACATGCGTCACCTGACCGACAGTGTGTGAGCCCTACAGCCAGAAGCCCCGCTGCTGCCAGGACGCAATTAGCATCAAGCTGAGCCACAAGGATGCTGCTGAGTGCTGGCTTCAACTCAGACACGCTTTACTCAGAGATCACTGAGAGCAGAAACTCACACAAACCAAATTCAGCCTTTTTGTCGCTCAATGTACAACTGCGTGGACAAAATCATGTCAGAGAAGAGTGCTGTTTATTTACACATATTTAGGTGCTTCCTGTGAGAACGGGCTTTTTTAGCGAGGGGCTTTTTAAAGTAGCCAATAGCGTTAGTGTTGCAATATTGGTGGGATACTTTCCAAACATGACCCGAGTGGAATTGAACACACCATCCAACGACAGACCAACGGCCGACAGAGGCCAGTTTGACCACAGAGCACGGACGCTGGAAGTCAGTCAGAGTTGCTGAGAGAAAGTGTATGACATCATATTAAATGCTGCGCAGTAGCGCAACATTCATGATTTCTGTATTAGTTTGTACGGCCAACAACATTTTACACCAGCTTTAGAACATTTTATGTTAAAAGAGCATAGTGCCATATTTAGGTATGACAGTGAAACCGCCCAGCGGCGGCCATACACGATGGATTTGAATTGCGACCTTTAGAAAAATAGTAGTAGTAGTATCTGCGTTGCGGTAATATTTCGTATTTTTCCCACTGTGCGCTTTTGATGTGGAGCTATCATCAATGTTTTGAGCTGTATTGGTAGTTGGGTGGTAGGTCTAAAGCCTTATCTTCAAATTATTTGTATACATCACTCACTTCGTTTTTGAGTTTGAGATGGAGAATTGAATTCCAAAACTGCAGAAACACTTGCGCAAAAACCTCTGGAAATACCCGAAGTTAATTTGTAACATAGCCTATTTCTAACCATAACTGTCATAACAAGCTGTTATTCAACTATACGCCTGGCTGAGAATATAGATCTTTCGGCTGGAAAGGACAAGGCTCTTCACCAACGGAGTAATTAGCTGCGACTTGCCCGCTAGCTGCCATAGGACCATCCGGAGGGAGGTTAGCATTAGCATCGACGTTAGTAGCTGCACTGAGCTGCTGCTCCAATCCCTCTTCCTCAGTGGGGGTTGCTGGAGTGACAAGGGTCCACTGGCAAAGAGTCAACTGTGTTCTGGCAGGGTTTTTGCTGATTGGCTTTAGGGCCATTAAAGAAATCAGAGATTCTTTTCTGAGACATATCTAACACTGGTCACTAATATCTGTGATCTTGACTTTCTTGTGCATCAGATGCACAGAAAATACAGTGAATGTTCTAAAATGGAAAGATGAACAAACAATGAAACAAATGTATATATATATATAAACATTTTCAATAAATATAAAAATAACAATGGGTGGATGCTACTCTCAAAAAAATGAAAGCTTTTTTTTATTGATTTGTTTAGTAAACTTTTTTGCCTTGCAGTTACAGCCCCTTGCCAATAGGGGGTGCTGCAG
This sequence comes from Hollardia meadi, assembly GCA_037974645.1. NCBI lineage: Eukaryota > Metazoa > Chordata > Actinopteri > Tetraodontiformes > Triacanthodidae > Hollardia > Hollardia meadi. Next base: position 3,547 of record JBBPCS010001648.1, read on the forward strand.
CACCCTCTGCACCCCTACTTCCAGCATCCCTGTATTTAAGACTAGTGTACTTGCACTTTAATAATTAGTGTACACAAGTGGAGTGATATTAATTTGGTTGGTTGTTGATCCCTCATTATATGTGGGTTTTCTTTATGCACAAAGCAGATGTTGTGCACAGACCGATGTTGGTCACAGCAGGGCAGTCATTTGTCGGGCTCCACCCCTGTACCCATAGAGTCCAATAGAGGGCAGAGCCTGTGTGAGATATATATATTGTAACCCTTGTTCTATAAGCAGAGGCGGATCCCTCTACCTACGGAACCTACTGCTCCTGTGCCGCTTGCTGAAGAGAGGGCAAGATAGTTCATGGCGGTTTCACAGCCTTCACGATGGTGCTTCCACATATTTGAGTAGGCTCTCCTGATTGGCCAGCTATGTTCATGCAAATTTCAGTGGCCGTATATGTGATCATGATTGGAGGGGAGCAGTACTTATAGAGTCCAGTAGAGGGCTCCGCCTGTGCTTATAGAGCAAGGGTTACAATGTCGTAACCTACCATTCTGGATGTGCCCTAGCCTGGAAAGATACTGGAAGGACATTTTTCAAACCTTATCCCTAATCCTCAGTTTTGACCTAAAACCCAACCCTCCAGTCGGCCTTTTTGACAACACTGGAGAGGATGACCTACACCTGACTCCAATCAAATGCATGTGGGGACATTTCCTGAAATACTTTCAGAACCTCCAGTCAATTTAAAGACTTACTCTCTTACACATTTTTTTGTATTTTCCGTCCCTATTGATTTCTGTCAGTAATATAGTCTGTATATCAGTTTCTAAATTCTTCTAAAATTCTTCTCAGAACCTGAAGCAGAAAGCTGGGGTTAACAAAGAAAGGTGATAACCACTGTTTTTAAGTTTTGTCAAGCCAACTCCAGCAAAGAAAGCCGCTGTATCGAACTTGTTTCGTAACATACTCCTCAGGACTTGTTGTTCCAAAGGTCTTTGTAAAAAGTTTTTTGTTGAAAAGTGATCACTATAAAAGCAAAGACTTTCTTTGATATCAGAGCTTTATTGTTAGAAAATTGGAGGCCAAGAATAAGATAATTAGGCTGGATCCATTATCCACTGTGCCCCTACAGTTTATGCAAGTTAATGGAAATTCCAACTATGGAAATTCCTCCTTGTTCTCATTCAAAGAAGCACTAAACTAAAATGTTGCATACATGACATGAAAGGTTTTGAAACTCAGTCACAGACACAGAAATAACTTCTTCATTTGAACTTGATTCAGTGCTTGTTATCCTATAATGTAAGCAGGGCTGCAAGGTTTCAGTGAATGCTGTTGTCAGCACTGTGCACACTCACCCTCTTACCTCATCGACTTCTTTCCAGAGACGCTTCTGAGATCAAGTTGTGGGAAATTAAGTTTAGCCACAGGCCGCGTGGCATTGTGTGTTTGCATGAGTGTGGGCGGGTGTGTGGGAGGATGGGGAAGGGTCAGAAACATATGTATATTAGAAAGGCAAAAACAGCATAAACAGGAATGGAATATGGGCTTTTTGTCACTCAGCAATTATTCCTGAAAACTGTGGCTGATGTGTTTGATAGAGATAATGCTGTAAGAGGAAATTTTCACTTTGTGATAGTGGAGTACTAATTCATGCTAATTAATTATGATGAGGAACTGGACAGGTAGTGTGTGAACAAGAAGAAATGTGTTCAACACAGTTCACTCTCAGGGAAATACAATAGAAGAACAGAAAACAGTACATAAAAAACTATGCTATAAAGATAGTAAATGTCTTTTTGTTTTGGGTTTAGTTACATTTTATTGGATTTTATTTGTTATTTTGGCCTTGGTTCACCCTGAAGTCAAGGTTCTCCTGCAGTACATAGTCCACTCACTGTGTGTAGCAACACACTGCCCACTTTTGCATTAATTTCCACTCCCCATTTTGATCTCCCACACCCCTAGGCTCGGGCGTAACAGTCACATCCCTATTGCAATGAATTGTGGGTAATTATATCAGTGAAGTCTGAACCCTAAGTGGACTCTGGAAGTCTGCAGAAAGTCTGTTTGAGGCCCCTTGTGGACTGGATGAAACATGGGTTTGGTTTTAATATACTGAGTATCATCTAATACCACATCTTTTCTAATATTTATTTTAATAAAATGTTTAACTTACTACATTAGGCCTACATTAAAATAAGGCATTATGGGTGACAATACATCTCAGCTTTAAGGAAATATAACCTGCATCACAGGTTTTCTTTTGATGGTTTCTTATGTTTGTATCATGCCCTGAAGCATTTTGTATAATATTTGTGGAGAGGAGTGTGGATCAGCTGTGAAAAGAGTTCTGAAGTTGAGGTGTTTTCATCCAACAGCAGCATTTTTATTAGTAAGCTGTAAAATACCACTGAAAAAGACACAAAATGATCAGCTGTTACATAAATATGTTGGAGGTCTTTTTACATGTCTGTATCCAGGGGGCAATCACCCCAAAGCCTACCCATGCCTGTCATTCATTAGAAATATAAAACTGTTGCTGTTGTTGCTGTCCCTGTGATCCTGGGTACTGTGTTGTCGGGGGCAATAACCCCTGGTAGGGTCTCCCAAAGCAAATTGGTCAGGGGAGGGACAGGACTTAAAGCAATGTTGAAGACCACATATGAATTGGCCATAAAGGTGCTTTAGCACCTCGCCCACAACATGGAAACTGGGGTCCACTTCTAGAGCCAGACCTCGGAGGACACAGCATGAAAAACTACTCTCAACAAAAAATATAAACGCTTTTGATATTGCTACATTTTTGTCAAGTTTACATGGAGCTGCCTGCAGGGATAGGCATCAGGAGGTGGACTGTACCAACTAGATATAGTTGGGCTCACTTTTACACATAGCACTGGTTTGAAACCAAACTCCTTTTCCAGGACTGGCTAAGGTGAGAGGCCTGCGGGCAGGTGTGGGGATTTTCACAAGCCCCTGCTGAGCACCACTGTGTTGAGCCTCCATGCGATGGAGAACCTCCATGCGACTGCGTGTCGTTTAGGGGTAGAATGACTGTTGTGTGTGTTTATGCACCAAACAGCAGCTCAGAGTACCTGGCTTTCTTGGAATCTCTGAGTACCATCTGGGTGCTCTATAGTTCTTCTGCTCATTAGGGCAACGAGAAACCGGGAGGGGGGTGATTGGGAGGAATAGCTTGCCTGATTGGTGCTTTGTTATGAGTATTCTGGGCTAGTCATGGATTGACTATAATGAACACTATGACAAACACCAAATTTTCAATATGCTCCAATTTTCCTGAAAATTTACATTTTTGTGAAAACTTTCAAAATCTACACAGTTGATTTTTTGCCTCAAAAATTGCCAACAAAGATGTGAATTTGGTGGTGAAATAGCATACAGAAATTGTAAAAATGTCATGGTCTCAGTTTTAGTGTGTTATTTTCCTGTGTTATGGTTTTGAGTTTGTAGTTTATATTTGTGTTCATTACTTCCTATGTATGGTTTTGAGTTTCTAGCTTGTTTTTCCTGTTTACTTACTGTGTTATATTTTTGAGTCTCTCGATATTTCCTGTTTTATTTTGAAAGGCCTTGTCCCACTTTACATTTCCTGTCTTTGTTCCTTTCCCTCTTTTGTGATTGTCTGCCCCGCCCTGATTGGTTTCACGTGTGTCTTGTTAATCTTCCCTTCCTTGTATATTTAAGTCTGTGTGCTTCCCTCTGTTGTTGCCAGTTCGTCGTGTTACCCATGTGCCTTTGTCCTCCTGTTTTCCTTCCCTGATTTTTTTGCTTTTCCCCATGTCAGATTTGTTTGCCAGTTTTTGGACTGATACCTGGTTTTGATCCTCGCCTGCCTTGTGAGTTGGCCTTTGTTTAATAAATTATTGCACTCAACCTCTCTGCCTGCGTTGTCAGCATTCGGGTCCAAAACCCCCAGTGTTTCTGGCACAAACATGACAAAAAACAAACAAACAAACAAACAAAAAAACTGTCCCATTGCTGGCCTGACCGGTTGTTGTGATTGTTCCATCACTTTGCATTGTGGGACACATTATGCAAGGTAGACTGCCATGTTTCATATTGGAGACATCAGGTAGGCTATTTTTGGCATACTGCAGATTTTGCTTTTGTTTGCATATTGCATACTACATGCTACATTTTGGTCAAATCAGTACATACTGCTAGTATAGTAAGCAGGTTTGAATACAGCCTCTGTCTATAAGCTAAACTTGCCTCACAAACTCATTAATATGACTTTGTAGTGCCTGCTCATGGGTCTCTGTAATTAAGGTACGATCTAGGACTACTCTACATGTAAAATGTCGTGAGGTTCATTTTGTTGTGAATTGTGCAATATAAATAAAAATTAGGAATATATTGTTTTTTGCATTTTGCAGCAGTCTTTTACAATATTATAAATGAGCAACACACCTGGTCTCTTTCAGGTTGAAACCCAAACTCTTCCACTTCCCTTGTGATGTAAAACTACCCTTGAGTTGACTTAATATTCAGAGTTGCATTTGTTTTTGGGGTTTCTGTGTTTTTGACTTTGTTTCTGTATTTGCTCCATATTTACTGTAAATGCATTTGTTTTGGCTTTCTGCATCATGTTTTTTTATGTTTCAGTTGTTGTTTCTGTTTGGATTTTCATATGTGCTTCTGAATTGGCATTGTTTCCGAATGTTTTGGGCGTTGTAGCATGTTTTCCCTTGTCAAACACTGTACTTTAGGGATGAAGTGGTCTTTTGTGTAATTTCTATATGCATATTGTATTTAACCTAGTTATACAATGCGTGGGTAAATAATTTATGTTAAATCTCTCAATTTTCTGTTCAGAGTAGGCCAGATTGATGCATTTAATCGTAAACATTGAAGTTTTCTTCTGGGGGAGCATACCTGGTCTTATGGATCTACACAATGTTCTGCCCTTTTTTACTCCTAATCTGTTTGCAGCCCTGGAAACCTGTTTGTCCACCCTTTTAACTCCTGCTGCCTTCTTTCTGCTTTTCAACAGATGATGTAGAGTGACACATAAACCGTGTGAAACACTGCAGTTTAATGGTGGCCTGAGATTCACGGTTGGCCACACGCAATTTTTAAAAGCAGTACAAGCCGTGAATCTAAAACAAACGGGACATTACCTAAATGATTGAGTCTGAGGGATTTAATGTATTGCCTCACATGCTAATGCTCCTTACTGCAGTCAGCACATTTGTCACCTTGCCTCCCATTCACCTCGGCAAATAAACATTAGAGCAAATGATGACTTCCCTCACATAAACATTTGAGGTTTCTCTCTCGCTTATTTTCAGAGATGGAGAAAGAAAGAGAGATAAAGAAAGGGAGAGAGGAACAGGGAGAGTAGTAAATGAGATTGTCTCAGGTTTCGTTTAATGTGGGCTCCGTGCTTTGAAGGTATATTTTGTCCTTCATAAAGAAGAAACCTAAGTCAATGACTTTTTGCTAATGAAATGTTGTATGCAGGTAATGGTACCTGGGCAGATGATAAATCATTGAAGTGAATCAGTGGGGACACAAATACTTCTTTACTGCTCTGTCCCATACCTTCAACATTGCTCTCTGCTGATGAATACAAATACAAAGAGCATTAATCCTAATGCCAATATAGTACCCAAGAGCTAATTATTGTGGTTAACATGGATGGGGATAGGGGTTCAGGCCTACCATCAATCGAGCATTGTGTTAGTTCTGGCAGGCCACAGAATTCAAGCTCAGCACACAATTTCAGCTGAATCAGCTGATTTAAAAGCCAGCCCACATCAGCTGACGGCTCAGCTGATTCTCTTCAATGCATCCAATTGGCAAATCTCATACAGAGCGCATTATTTCCTATTTTTATATTCATGCTTCCTCCGCAAGCCGCTTTGCAACCCACCTCCACCCCAGCTCCTCCTTTTTCATGCTGTGTCCGACTTAATCAATGTCATTTCTGTTGTCATTAGTGCCTGCTCTGTTCTCTACCCGGGGGGTATTTGCTGCTTAGCTCCCTGCCTTAGCCTTTCCATGTAGGCACATGGAAGGGAGTAAGCTCACAGAAAAGAGCCATACTGCCAAAGATAACTTAATGCAAATGGGAATCTAAGTTTCTATAGTGGTCCTGACTAAACTTACATTTGTTTTTTAAATGAATGGTCTCTGATGTTGAAAGGAATTGCCATGAAATTTGTCCAAACATTCATGGCCCTGCTTTTTCATCTAGATCCATTATCAGGTCAAAATTTTTACTTTGAAACTAATGATGTTAAATTATCTTATGTTCTGGATTTTGTATTGTTCATTAGCTGAACAGAGAGCTTCTAGCTAACACTCAGTTAACCATTCAATTATATATTTTTTGCAAGTTTTATTTTAATTCCACTGGAAATCAGACACTCCTCATGAACTCAACACAACTATGTCATCTTATGTTACAATGTTGAGTGTTCATGCTAAATATGATTTAAGTTTGATTTAATGAGGTAAACGTGTGTAAAAGTAATCCCTGTGAGCAAAAATTTCAGGTTTCAGACAGGAGGTTTCATTTTTTTTTCTACTTTCCGTATTTCTTTATATGGTCATAAGCTCCAGGCACAGCACACCCACAAATTACATCCACCAGCTCAGCTATTTGACCAGTCAGCTCAGGACTACTCTTCAAATTTTTGGTTGAGATTGTTCAGTATGTCTCAGAGAATGTGTGTTTCATTTGTGAAGTAAAGTTAGTTCTTTTTTTGATGGACAGATAACTACATGTTTAAGTAACTGCTAACTAACTGCAACTGTAAATGCTGCCGTTAATGCTTTAGCTCACTTACATGCAGCTAGCGGTCCTTTGTGCTGATTCTGAGAACACGGCTCCACTGGGACAGAAGACTGTCTCCGAGACTGACAGGAGCCAGTTTTGGCACTGTGGTTCTTGGTGGATCAGGCATGTGTAAATTGTTTATTGCTGCATATCCATTCACTTTTGTAACTAATTCGTGCATATACATCTTCTCTCAGGCCATGCATGCATTGTCTGTGTATACAAACACACTGCAGGGCAGCCCAGCCACCTACCTGTTTGTGTTGGAGTATTTTGGTCACCCCTTTATGTGGCTTAAATAGAGCTCCATAGGTCACTAGGATTTGCCTTCATTGCTTGTCGTTAAAGATCAGATAAGGTATTATTGTCTTTGTTGTTGTTGTTGTTATTATAACACCACTATTGTTGTTATTATTCTAATAAAAGCTTTTGTTGTGCATAAGCCCTATATAAATAAAATTTGACTTGACGTAGGTTGTGTATCACCTCTCATAGTTTTGTTTTGCTGCAGAATTTTGGCCCAATCCCAATTCCTCCCCCATTGGCCCTACGCCTAGTTTTGGAGTGCCCTCTACTAGGTAGTGGCCCTTCAGAATGGAAGTAAGATGCAGACAACTTTGTCTTTGACTCTGACTGACTCTGCAGCCAAAGGGTCATGAGGGTCCAGGAAATAATTCTCCAGCTGGCTGGAAGGGAAGGAGCAGTGGTGTCAGGCTCTCAAGCCCAGGTTGTTTGTTTGTGCTGGACCAAAGATGATCGTGTCCATGAACTTTTCAGCTTTGTGGATCTGGTGGAGTATGAATATTCTTCCTTCCAGTTCTGCTATTTTATCAGCCAGGCGAGTGCAACTGACACAGCCAGACGAGTAGGTGAGTGGGGTCATGGTTTGTAGATGGGGTGGCTGGAAACAAAAGAAAAAAGGGGGCCAGTACAAGGCTAAAAGTGCATAAAAGTTTAAAAGTTAGCACCAGCTGTACATGGTAGCAGCCGCTGACAGGGAGGTTACATGCACATACACCCAGAAGCCTCAGCGATATGGCAGCAGAGGTGATCACATAAGGGCAGCAAGCAGCAAAACTTAATGACAGTGGGTCCAACAAGTGGACCCGCTATGGATATTAGGCTTTGGTTAGCAGATTGTAGCTGGCCGGCCAATATCTGCAGTCCACATTGTAATAGTCAGCTCCCAAAGCTAAAAACAAACCAGTTGCACTGGCCACCGGTGGTGGCGTGCTGCTCATATCTAGACAGCATTTAGCAGTAATTTTGAATATATTTTAATTGCTTCTTGACTGATCTAGCCACTTTTCTAGTTGGACATTGCCTGAGTTTTGATGTGCTGTTTGACTTCACCCAGATCCTGGGTTACAATCGATCCATGAATCTTGCTAAACTAGCCGGGTTTGTTATTAGCCTGGTAGCTAGGCTAGCTGACTGCAAACAAGCTGCTGCTATGGATATACCAGCAATACCCGACCCAGAGTTGAACGAGATTGCCTGCTCATCTGCTTTACAAAATGAGGTGCGTATTAACACCCAGCCCCATTGTAAAGACTGTCAGGTCCTTGCAAACCAAGTGGCTGCACTACAATCAGAGATGGAAACACTAAATAAGGTCCTCTCTGGCGACGTAGCTCATATTACCTGTGACAACACGATCCCCTGGGACAACAAAACGTCTGGTGCCGATGGTGCACACCATCATCTGGGTGATCCTGCTCCTAGGTTTCATATCAGGGAAAAAAGGAGTCACGGGCCTCCTGCTCCGCTCCCCTAACCTGTATAGGGTTAGGGTTAGCGAACTGCAGTGAAGGGTATTTCACCACCATGTCCTGTTGATGATCTCCAGCTCCAGAACCGGTTCTAGGTTTTGAAGTAATTTTTTCTGGCTTTTTGCCTTTATTGGACAGGGACAGCTGGAGAGACACAGGAAAGCAGGGAGAGAGAGGGGGGGTTGACATGCAGCAAATGGCCCAGGCTTGAATCAAACCCAGGCCACTGCGGTGAGGACTCAGCCTCAGTACATGGGGCGAAACTCTACCAGGTGACCTACCGGGTGCCCCCAGGTTCCAAGTTTTAGAGAGGCGGTCCACATTTCAGCCTTCCCAGCTGACCTCCCCAACTGCTTTGTCGGTTGTACCGACAACCCCTTGTATGTGGCGCAGCCCAACAGCTACTTCTCCTGCCTCAGGTCCCCTTAGTTTTCATGTTGTAGTTGCTGACAGACAGCTGCAGCATCAGTCCAACAGAGTCTGAGGTTTATCTGCTCAAACTCGCCCACCCTCCCTTTCCCCGTCCTCCTTCATACATTCTGCCCTACAAAGGCAAAGTACATAAACTACGCAAACAGTGAAACAGAGAAAAAATGCCTTTAAAGTTTTTGGAATGTCCAGCCAAATGTTATTGGTAGATTAGTTGGAATGCATTTATGTAATGTGTTCTTAGAAGGTTTTTTTCATGGATCAGAACCATTGCCAGTGATCTGACCTATGACCCCAAAATGGCAGATACTACGCTTTGCCTTTAAATGATCTTAAACAATTTATATAGGTTTTGCAAAGGCAAAGTGCAGTATCTACAATCTAAATGTGTTTTTTTCAAATTTCTTCTTGTTTTTCTGTTAGAACAAAACTGTTTGAGAGTCCTTGAGAAATTCTGATTGTTTTTATGGTGTTATGCATTGATGTTTTCAATATTGAAATTGCTCAATAAAGCGTAATCTTTTATTGGGAATTCCCCTTTTTATAACTAATTAAGAAATTGACTCTGAAGAATGATAATAACCATCTTCATCACTGTTGTTGCCACCGACACCGTGTTCACCATCATCACCACCATTTTCTTCATCATCATTATTATCATTTCACACAATAAATCAAAATAGGTATGTTGGCTTGTGTGGTGGGTTTCCTATGCCACATAAAGGTAACAAATTACACTGCTCAGAACTTGTGGATCTGATAGACTTTATGAACAAAATAAAGCTGAGGGTGGTCTGCAGAGCTACATAAAAACAGTAATAACTGTGTCTCTCTTTTATACATTTCAATGTGCTTCTGTTGACACTTATTATGCAGTCAGTGCCCTTTTGGAAAGTTATGTGACATGGTCACCAGGTAACATTGGCATTGTATGTCTACATGACATGAAGCCACAATGTGACAGTCACAACTCGTTGTACAACATCCATATGTTTCTCCCCTTTGGGACTTACTAAGTCACAAAAATTTCATTTATTAACCTTTATATGTGAATTTAAAATTTATATAGTTAATATATAAAATATAGTTAAAGTCTGTCGTCCTGCTGAGCAACACACTCAAGTGAAACAGAGATGACCATAAAACATGGATAGGAGAGAGGTCTAGCATCACAGTTTTATAGCCTGGAAAACATCTCTTCCTTAATTGGCGGGGAAGGAGTAAAAGCCAAATTATACCTACTGTATCTACTCTACTACTACTGGGAGACAAAAACCTCCATGTTCTAGTATGAGGGAAAAAGTCTCACAGCATCAGCTATCAGCATCAATCTAAGTTATTCCTAATCACTGCATCTCAAATGATTACAACCTAAAGGACTACTTTAGCAATCAATTAGTTAGTTAAATAAGTTATGAGTAATCGCCTATGTTTTCAGTTAAACACACTTATTGTCAGTAACGATGCCAAATGCTATTTTCTAGTCAATATATGTTAACCAGCTAATGAAATAAAAGACTAATCAAATCACTGAAGATCATCTACATGGCATTATTAATCATAAGGATATAAATGAACGTATTATGATCTTGTGGCACTTCTACTTCAGCCCGGACACTTTGCACACTGTAGAGGGCCATCATGATGTTGATGCAAGCTTGATGAAAAGTCATCGTAGGGCTTCAGGGACCCATATGCAGTGACTGATGTGGATCCATGTTGCCCTCTTAGTGACTTTCATGGCTGTTTCTGTGGTGAGGAGCACTTGATAAGGTCCATTCCACCTGCATGCTCTCCAGTTTTTTCTTCTCAGATCTTTCACCACGACCCAGTCACCTGGATGTAGGTCATGTACTTTCCTTTGGTACTTGGGAGATGCCTTTTAACAGGCCCAATCCCTGTGTTTAGTGGTCTGCCAAACTAAATCTCGAAGGGGCTGAGACCACTCCTTGTTCTAACTCTTGCTCTCATATTCATGAGAACAATAGGAAGTGCTTTTGTCCATGTTAAACCTGTCTCTTCACAACATTTAGCAAGATTTTTTTTCAAGGTGCCATTTTCTCTTTCCACAGCTCCTCCACTGGCTGGATGGTAGGCACAGTATTGTAACGGGTCGAGGTGAGACCCAAATGCAGCACTTTACACCACAGTTTCAATTGGTAATGACTTTTATTTATC
>JBBPCS010001649.1:0-14724 GCA_037974645.1 Hollardia meadi
CATCGAACTTGGGGCGACAGGGCTTTCTCCATTGCTGCCCCCTCCCTCTGGAACACCCTCCCTAAAAACATCCGGGACTCCACCTCTCTCAGCACTCCTCACTCAAAACTCACCTGTTCAAAATTGCTTTTAACCTCTGAACCTGATCTCTGCCAAATGTTGTTTTTATAATGATGTCTTTGGACTTTTTAAATTTTCATGTGAAGTGTCTTTGAGTACCTAGAAATATAATATATAATATATAAATAAAATGTATTATTATTATTATTATTATTATCATTATTATTATATGTGTACTGTGTATTTTGGATGTATTGCTTGAAAGTGGAGCAGTGGGGAATGTTGAAGTGGAATGAATGTGAGACAAATAGAACTGTAATGACTCTGTGGTGCTCGCTGAATTGCAGCCTCTCTATCATCTTTAAGTTTGTTGAAGTGCGTGTGTGACTGAATACAGAATGTGTGCCTCTACAGCTGTGTGCTCTATTAAGTGTTCAATGCTTTTCTCTTTTTCATGTGCAGCCAAAAAATGGATTTTTCATACCTGTGGGGCTGTGGGACCTGAAGGCCCGACTCCCACTCAGTGCCTCAACTCCTACAGGAACAGCAAAGTCAACGTGACAGTAGGCACCCAAGGGCCCTTCAAAGGCATTCAAATGTGGCGGGTTCAGGAAAGTGGCACCTACAGGTACAGCTGTTGCCAGAGTATAAAGCCTCAGAGCGCACAAACGTCAGACCTTACCATTATTTGTACAAGACCCACTCTGTAACAGTTGTCTTTCTTTTTTAAGGGTCTCAGTAGGTTGTGGGGCCAACCATTCGGTTCATACACTTGGCCACATGAGCACTCAACATACAAACAGTGTACAATGCACACTTAACCTCTCTTTCCAAGGCATCATTACTCTCTGTGCTCACATTTTTTTGCCACAATGCAGTCTCTCCTTCACGCCCACCTCCGCTCCTCTGTGCATCAGCAGCACATCAATCTTCCACAAGCAAACTGAGAAATCTCACTGTCAGATTCTTGCAGGAGGGAGCAGAGGCTCCATAATCCAAAAACCACCCACATCTGTGGATACGTTTGTGGCCTTCGAAATACCTCAGCAATCAGCCTTAGCACATTGGCCTCAAACTTTGTGCTGCTCTACAATTAATGCTGTAATATCCACTACCTTGTGCACTGATCAATATTCCTCCTATGGGCATTCATGACAACATGAGGTGTTTAACTTGGATTTGACTTGGACAGCTCAAACAAAAATGTCTCTGAAAGCTGCAGGCCTCCCACATCAAAACAAAAACAAACAGGCACACAACGCACACACACCGCCAAGCTCAACTAAAACCCTTAAGTCTTAAAATACCTGACTAACAACAGCATGGACAGCACTGTCTTAACATGTCTCCGAGTTTTAGAAACACCTTGAGTCTCCATACAAACTCCAGACTTGTGGTTTTGATGTGGGCCTGGTTTAGTTGGCAGAGCCTGTAAACTAAGCTGACAGACGGCCACAGAGATGAATATGCACTCTGCATCTCCCAAAAGTCATTAGGCAAACAGCTGAGGTAGCTTTTGAGCATCGGGCAGCGTTCTTTCTCTCTCTCTCTTCCCATCAAGCACAACCACCAGGGAAGAGAAATATCGAAGCGCTCCCAAAAACCAATCAAGTTGTTTTTTTCACAGCAAGACTGGAACATTTGAAAATTAATGTCTTCTGCTAAAAAGGGGTGTGTATTTTTGTCTTTGCCCATTTACTCTGTAGTCAGTGCATGGTTTTGTGTATGTGTGTACCATGCCTAGGTCAAAATATTTTTTATGAAAAATGCCCAGGGTGAAAGTGTTTTAGTTTCCAAAATTAAGTTTGTTTTTATTTAGTGTTGTGCACTGCATCGCTGGAGGACTGTGTATCAGCCTTTAGGGTATCTCTAAAAAAACTCTGTACTGTATCGAATATACCATTAATACATCACCAAAATGGAAAAATCGAAAAATGTAACCAACATTTCATTTTCTGTATCATTAGGATAGTTTCCTGCTAATTGCTATTTTTTATGTGTGTGCGTGCATGTGCGTATGTGTGTGTGTCTTGTTTGTGTGTGTGTGTGCGTTTATGTTGAACCCCAGAATCACAGCCTACGGCGCAGCTGGCGGTCGCAGCGTATTGGCCATGAGCAGGTCACATGGTGTCTACATCACAGGAGACTTCCTGCTGAGGAAGGGCGAGGTGCTTTATATCCTGGTGGGACAGCAAGGAGAGGATGCATGTCCCAGTGTAAGTCTTTAAATCACTGTAGGTTTATGCAGTAAATAGATGTTCAGTAACATATGAGAGCCTACAGACTATAGTTTGTCATAAATATAAGATAAGATAAACATAAAGAATGAATTACTTTAATGCAGATTCAGTTTATGGGTCTACTTTAATATAGCTGTAAATGCAAGGTGCTGCAATGATTCAACTTTCTGAATTAGGAGTCAAACATATTTCTCTTTTATTGACAGTCCCTTGTGTGTTTGTTGTCAAAATGCCAATACAGGAAGATCAAAGTTGCTTATAAACATATTGTTAATAGATTTTTATTATTAAAAGGAAGAAAAAGGTCTTTGTGGTAACATCAGAAATGCTCATTTTCCTTGCAGCCAGCTGGAGGGATAAGAAATGCAATTTCATTTCAGTTGGACTATAACAGGATAACTCTCTAACATTCTAAATTATAGGTCCAGCGTGTGGGATTAAGGGAGATTTAGGGCCAGGAATGAAAAGTAATGTTCCTAATTATGTTGTCATTAGTGTATAATCACCTGAAACTACGAATAGTTCTGTTTTTGTTACCTTAGAATGAGCCTTTTAAATCTACAGTGGGAACGGGTTCTCTTTCATGGGGTCTGCCATGTTGCACCGCCATGTTGCTACAATAGCCCAGAACAGACAAACCAAACACTGCCCCTAGAGAGGGCCTTTTGTGTTTTAGTGTGGATGCCACGCTGGGCCTTTAAAGGAATCAGGCACCTAGTAATCCTCCTCATGGATCCTGAGCTCACAGTGATCTCCCCGTTGTCTCAGAGTTTACTTCTGCTCTTTTGCCAGGGCTATCTATGATCCATTCTGCTCTGGGGGTTTTTCACTTTTTCACAGCCACTTGCTTCCCCTCACAGTTCACAACACTATGACAAAAACACCCACAATCCAACTTGTCACCAAAGAAACCATCCATCATCTGCTATTTAAACATTTTAAAACTGAGGCCCATCTCCCCACTGAAAAGCCAGAGAAAATGGGTTAGTTGGCGAAGTTTGGCACTTACCATCGTATGTTTGAAAAAAAAATACCAACAGATTCTGAAACGTTTGACACAGCACAGGAGCAAAGCTCATTTTCACATTTTCAATTCACACCTTGTTCGTTTGGGGGTTGCATACGCATTTTTATGACCTTATGATATATGGATTTAATACATTCTCATTGGGGGAATCCATCTCTGTCTGTAGATATATTGAGGTACATTTATTAATGTTCAGCCTGATTAATTGGATTAATTAAGCTGATTAATAAGACAAGTGCTTTAGAAAGAGCATAAAAGAAGGAACAGTGACAACATACAGTAGAAGTAAAAGTGCAGATGACAATAAAAAACAGGAAAACAAAATATTAAAACTTGATTGGAAAAAGAAAAAAAGATTAAAATCAAACAACCTTCAAATTAAGTGTCAATGGTTACTTGAAAATAGTAGTTAGTTTTCAAGGTTTCAAGAGGCAGAATGTGTAGCCTAGCACGCAGAGATCCTCACCACTGTCAACCAGTTATTGGTTTTTAGCAGTATTGTCTTGAAGTGCTCAGACAGCAGAGAGGGGCTGGCCTGTTCCAACGTGAGAATGAAAGTCATTTTACGGTTCCTCTTATTTCCCCCAGTTGTGACGGGGACTCTCTCCAAAGGCTCTGAAAGTGATTTGTGCTGTGGAACACTGTTTTCACACCTAGCCTTCACTCTGGTGAGGGAAATGATACCCCCCCCCCCCCCCTGTCCCAACAAATACTCACTCTCTCTGTGCGTGTCTTCCTGTTTCTACCGTGCACACACACATACACAGGTCCCTAAGCGCACACACTCTTTTCTTCTTTTTCTTTCTCTCTCAGACACAAACTCAACTTTAAAGCAAGGAGCTGCAATGGCAGAACATGCTGAGTGAGGAAGACTCTCCCAGAACATTTGAATGCACTGCCTTCTACCCCCCTCTCTACCTGTCAATCACAGTCACTAAAGTCCCGCCCGTCAGAGCTTAGGTTCAGACAGATGAGGGAGTTAAGGGGGAGCAATGAGTGACTGTGAGTGTCTGAGCAAGGTTCAGACAGAGTGAGGGGAGGAAACGTCTGCCCTCTCACTCTCAGAGTATGGCTCCAGGCACTTCAGCGTGATGGCACACACAAGGCAGATGCACAAAATCTCCCTGCATCTAATGGTTGCCAACAAAACCTTTTCGTTCCTTTTTTACAAAGAGGCTGTTTTTCTTGGGAAACAGTGGAACGACAAGCTGACAGGCAAATAAAATGCACACTTTGTAACTGTTTTGCAGTTAGGATGACAAAACAGATGTTGTTGTAAGCTGGAAAATGCCATGAATTGACTGGGTAATGTGAACATGAATGCATTATCAAGTATTGGAATGAATTCATTGGATATAACATTATTTGGTTTAATTAATGGACTGGTTGCACAGCAGACATTCGGACTCCATACAGTCCAAATGTCTGCTGTGCAACCAGTCAATGAACTTAATTAATTAATAATAATAATAATAATGATAAATTTTATTTATATACAGTAGTTTTTCAAAATACTCAAAGACACTGTACATAATAGATTATAAAGAAAAACAAATACACATTTAAAAGGAAACAACATATTAAAAACAATGGTTAAAATGGCATCATCAGTGATTAAAAGCAGCAATTAATTAACAGTAATGATGGCTCAGTTCCATTAAGTGTTCCAGTAAGAGTGAACCAGCACGCACAATAGCAGGACCTCTGCTAAAGGCGAACACAGCAATCATTAAGACACCTGGGAGTTTCCTGCTATGACATATCAAAATGTCTGCTGGGCAAAAAGTCCATTTCATTTTTGTAAACAACATGCTAAATCATGAACATCCATCTCTATTTACACATCTGCAACAGCAAATATATTGAATTTGCTTTAGTCATTTCAAACGGGATGTAAATCAGTTCCAAAGATATCT
The DNA here is from genome assembly GCA_037974645.1 of Hollardia meadi. Lineage (NCBI taxonomy): Eukaryota > Metazoa > Chordata > Actinopteri > Tetraodontiformes > Triacanthodidae > Hollardia > Hollardia meadi. Next base: position 5,244 of record JBBPCS010001649.1, read on the forward strand.
TACTCAGTCACTAACATTATTCCATCACCGTGAACAGGAAGTTGTGATAAACAGTAAAAAAAAATGTGCTTGGCATTTGCTCACCATAATAATGCTAAAGCCTTAGACTCAAAGCAGCTGGGGTTTGGCGACTGCTCAGCTTTCTCATACACAACATACATGCATGAAAACAATTCTTCAGTGACCTGACATCTCTCTTCCTCCCTGCAGTCCAACAACATTCTGAATAAGATCTGCCTGGAACAGAGCGGTCCGATGGTGAACAAGACACAAGTGAAATGGGGCGGAGGAGGAGGGGGCGGGGCTACATATGTATTTAAGGTAAGAAGGTGCTGATGGAGTGATGCACTCATGCAGGTATCTTTATACTTGATAAACGATAATTACCCGCTTCTTATGGCTGCTAAGATAACCGATAATTTCACATTTCTGTATCTTATCTTAGTATAGAAGTTCATTCCCTGTAGTTTATGCACACCTGAGGATAAGAAATTCTAAGAGGTAGCTTCTCTGAAACTGCAAAAGACGTCCACGTTTGGCTCTCCAATCTGCACTGCATGGCTCTACCTAGGTGCAGGTCTGCATCATGAGCATGGCAACAGCATGCTGCGCTTGTTCTTCAAACTTCTTCTCCTTGTTTATTGCAAACCAATTTTGAAGGTGCATACCACCACCCACTGCATCGGAGTGTGTACATACTGTGCTTAGTAGGTCAATGAAAGCAATTTGGCTGCATATTAGCGGCTCTATTTATTGGCTATGATGTCATTATCAGCTTATAGCTAACAATATACATTTTTTCAGGCAGATCATATTTAGGTCTGCTATATATCATGCATACACTAGGTACATGACATACATCTTACATATTACATTGCAGGTTTTGGGGATATTGACATGTTGTCGGCTCACTGCACCATTCAAGCAATTCATATTATTGACATGAAATTAGTGGCCTGCTGTCACTCATAGCAATGATACTGACGCACTGCAGCCAAGAATCCACCAAGGATACAAGTGATTTTGGTGTCTCCACTCTCATCACTCAACAGATAAACTGACCAACAGGCCAGTCTTCAACAAGTCAAAGTATTCTTTGAAAGGAAGGTTTGGCATTTTGGGAAATATGTGGATTTGCTTTCAGAGTTAGATGAGAAGATTGATACCACTTTCACATATGCCCATTAAACATGAAAGTACAACCAATAGCCCGTTAGTTTCACTTACTTATGTACCAGACTATTTTTTGGCCCAGTGCTGGGCCGGGCCAAGTAAGAGTCCAGGACATTGTCTCCTCATAAAATGATGAATTGTTGTTTTTACACTAAGGTTTTTGTATGTACTGTCATATATCAACTAGTGAGCTTTAAGGCATTTTACCTTTGGACAGAACCAGGCTATCAGTTTCCCTGCCTTTCTAGTCTTCATGCTGAACTAAACTAACCAGATGAAGGGTCCCACAATATAATAACCATAGAAACACAAGATGGTATTAATCTCCTCGTCTAACCTTCAGCAAGAAAGCAAATAATCGTATTGCTGTGTTAAACTATTCTTTTACCACTAAATAAATATAACTGTAAACAATAATGACCCAGGTGGACAAAGATTTGTACATCCCCCTCATCATCGCTGCTGGGGGAGGTGGCCGGGGCTACAGCAGCCAATCAGAGACCCAGCTGGAGCAGATGGACTATGACCCAAGCCAACCGGGACGCAACGGGAAGTCTCACGCTGCAGGTACACTACACACAGCTTTGATGTGTGGGTGTCGGCTCTGGGAAATACAATTCACAAGTGCTGTTTTGTGAGCATTAGTAAGAGGGCTTCATAGAGGGAGAAAGACACTGTTGTGTATGAGATATTTAGTAATGACTGAGCAGATGAGAGTAGATGACTAATACCCCATTACAGTACCCCAGTGTATAGGGCTTATCCTTCCCCAATTCATGGGGAGGAAGGACGTGTTTATCATGTTCCCCTCTGCAGTCACACAAAGTATTGAGCCAAGTTTACAGATGGCCCGAAGTGGAACTGTTCATTTGCACTACCTGTACTTGTAAACACATCCATTTATCCTGAAGGTGTTTACTTCTGTTTTAATGCACAAGTTTCATAAACATCCCACTTCTGTGTGCGTGTTTGTGTGTTGGCTCAACCAAAGCACTATGTTGCCCTTCTCATAATTATTCATGTCGAGCACTTTGTCCCCCATCATTGCTGGGCAGAACTACTGTACGTGCTGCATTCTATCAGTGCATTGCTACATTAATGCTCACTGCAGGTTCCATTATTCATGCACTCATAGTTGACGAACAGTCCAGAAAACATAAGATATTGATTTTTACATCTTCACTAAGCCAGGGGTTTACTTTTGAGGAAGCTCTGTGAATAAAAAATGAAATATTCAGCAGGTCTGAGGGTTTTGTTGCTAGTGTGGTGAGATGTGGGGTTTTTGGTTTGTTTGTATCTGTCAGGCTTCACAGGAGGAAAATGAAAGGGGAAAAATAAATTGGCTAGTGTTAGGGAATATGGGATGGATTAGTTTGATCTTTATTAGCCATAACTTTAATCTAGTTTTACCAGGTCTCTTTAAGGGATTTTTGTGGTCTCTGCTCTAACCAGTTTTGTTATTGCTAATAGGGAATTGCTGTGTACGAGTGTTTGTGTGTACGTGTGTGTTCCTATAGTAATACAACATGCACTCCTGCAGTCTAGCAATTTTTCCACAACTTCCAACTTTTTCCACAACCCATTAAAAAAATCACTCTCTCTGCCTCTCAGTCTGCCACACACACTGATTCACCACACAGCTATAACTCCACATCATATCAAAGGTGTGTTGTGTTTGGTGACAGGTGGAGGGGGAGGTTGGAATGACAGTACTCCCATCAGTCAGGGTGGCAGACCACTGGTGCTGGGAGGCCAGGGCGGGCAGGCCTGTCAACAGTTCTCGCAGACCCGCGGCGGCTTTGGGGGTGGCGGGGGTGGCTGTCTGTCCGGGGGCGGCGGCGGAGGCTACAGAGGTTAGTCCCAGAGATTTCCAAGGTTTTTTCACTGGGATGCCCAGAAAAAGTTTAATAAATAAACTGTCTTAAGCTGTCAGGTATGACCCAAATGCACATCTTGTAGTGCCATGTGTGTTTTATACTGACTGAGTTTATAGGATCAGGTTGAATCCCAGAAACAGCTGCTATCCTGTCCCACTAACTGCTCAATCAGTTGCAAGTCACTCTGGATTAGGTCAAAATATTTTTTGTGTTTCTTAAATAATAACAAATGTAAATAGCAATAAAGCAAATAGGCTGGTAAGCTTAATGCACATAACTGTTACATTAGGAAACATTGGGACACAATGATGAAAAGTGTGAAACATGTAAATACAAACATGTATATGAGAAGAAAGAGGAAAATCAAAGTAGGTCTGACTGGGATGACAGCAGATATTGTGTCCTATCTGGATGATATGTGAAATATGTTTTTGAATGTTTTTATTCAGTTCTTATAGTTAGTATAAGGATGGTTTTGTCACAGTGTTTGCCCTCCTTGCTTCTAGGTGGTAACACCTCCATAGAAAACAACCCCAAACATGACGGCGACGATGGCACGTCCTTCCTCGGCCCAGAGGGGGAGCCCTTCCTCTATCCTTTGAAAGGTAATGTGAAAGGTTTCTAGGCGGCGTGTAAAACCACAGACAAACTAGTCAACAGCCAACACCTGCAGTCAGGAAATTTGTATTCTGCATTTGATACATTTGGAGTGTTTGTCGGCGGGAGTTAATGTGTTTGTACTTCACTGTATGATGAGAAAAACAGTTTTTGCTATTGACATTTTAAATGAGTTTTTGTTGTGGTACATGTGGTTTGCTATCTACAGTGCAAGCTTTTGCAGCATGTAACTAATATCGATTTCATATTGTACTGCAAAATGAGAATGAGATGCTTCACTCTGTGACATCAGAAAAGGATAGTGTAAAAGTGTACAGCCATAGAGGGACGGGAGTTTTTTTTTATTAAAACAGCTCCAGATAGAGAGGAGTAACAGCTCAATAAATCCATCTCTGTTCTATTCCTCTTGGCCATTTGAACTCACAGGTACTAAAAACGCAGTCTGACTGAAAATTTTAGCTGTAGTGATAAGCTTGTTGATCATCAACACACCATTGAAGATTCCCTCCTCACTCGATTGCTCGATAGAGAAATAGAAAAACGGGGAAAAAAGGGAAAAGTAAAGTGCTTTTTAAAATGGTCTTTTATCGGCCTGGGGTAAATTGCACACTGATATCTCTCTCCAATTGAGTTCTAATAGGGGAGATGGTGTCTGGTGAGGCAGTGCAACAGTCAACTCGTCATCAACCTTACTTTATCTCCTCGGGAGGAAAAATACTTCAGAATGGATTTCAGCTGTAAATAAGATAAAATTTGGTGTTTCAAAAATGTGCCCTTTTTTTTTTTAAATTAAGCTCGTAATCCTTTGACCCAGCTGGTTAACATACTGAGATATTCCAACTTCAGTAGTAGAAGGAAATCCCATCAAAATTCAAATGTTCATCCACTATTTTTGCTATTTTTAAAGCAAAAGTTAATGAAACCTTTGAGGATACAACTGTGAGTGCTTAGTTTATGGTCTTTGGCCAGCACCTTCCCAATGTCCCTATTTATGTAGTCTTAAAGAAAATCAGACATTATATGACAGATAAACATCATATATTTATGGTCCACATCTATCAACACATCTGATTAAGGTTTAATGATTAAAGGATTTATATTCTGGCAAAAGAAACTGTTCACCTCCTGAAACAAAAAGAGAGAAAGGCATGACATGATATATATAATCATGTGAATTACCAGAAGGCCTACAGTAAATCATTATCACAACAGCAGGACAGAATATCAGCTTGTGACATCTATAATTTGATCACTTAACAGAATATCTTCTGTGTAAAGGTCAGGTTTAAGGGCATTTGTGGTTTGAAGTTGTCATCACAAATGGCTTCACCAGTAATTTCCTTCTCAGCTTGAACTGCACAGGCAGATTCTCAAGCTCAAATGAAAATGGAAAATGATGCCGGACAACCCTGCTGTTTGCTGTGCTGTTAGCGATTATTTGATTTGATCCTGAATTGCAAAGTCTGTTTCAATATGAGCTCTATATATTAATCATTGATCATCCTTCTGACATTTAATAATGATGATTGAGATAATACCATGACGGTGGTAGGTGTGACGAATTGGTATGGCCGCTATAAATAGCCACAGTCGTGTTTAATGGCAGTTGTTCTGATGCTGTTGGAGAACCTTACTAACACAATAGGTTAAATTGCATGAGGCAAAATTACTGTCATTGACTTAACAAGCACAGCATTTACACACTCTGATACAGACCTGGGTAGAGTCACACAGTGTAAACTAGAGAGCCAAACATGTCGGCACTGGTGTGAACATTTTTACAGTTTGAGAGGAAGACAACACGATTGTAACTTGTAATAAATGTTCCACAAGGGTTCAGAGAGGAGGGGAAAAGTCAACAAGTTTTAACACAACAGATCTTATTAGAACTATGGAATATTGAATCATTCATCTTTGCTCAACACATCTTAGCCTTTCTTAATCTTAGTTGCATAAACTACAGGTTATGAACTTCTTTTTAAAATACAAAAATGTTTATTTACTTATCTATTTTCTTTCCTTCTCGTGCTTTTTATGTAGTAATCATTGACTACACATTACCAATTGTCCATTGTGGTGATTCCTGTTGTTGCTGTTTTTGTGATTGAATTTTGTTGTTTTGTTTTTTTCTCTTCTCTCTTTTCTACTCCTTCTCCGTCATTTCATGTTATTTAATATCACCCTTGTTACTTATATTGTATGTATCCATTGATTTAATTTTTTGGATTGTTGTTGATACTACGTTTTTTTTCTACTTTATTTGTTTATTTTTGGACATCTCAATTATTATTATTATATATTTATTTTCTTTCTACAATATATATATATATATATATTTTTTTTTTCATTTGTCTTTCTCCCCATTTCTTCCATCACTCAAAGTCTATAATAATTGTGTATATATTTGTCTATCCTGTCTGGTTGTCTGTACTGACTGTATTGTCTGCCTGTGTTGTCTGTCTGTGCTGTCCGTCTGTGCTGTCTGTCTGTATTGTCTGTACTGTTCAATCTGTTCATCTGCCTGTTTGTCTATCTGTCTATTTTTGTCTTTGTCGGGTTGTGTGGGTCACTCATGGTTTGGGGGGTGTGAGGGTGGGATGGTATGGGAACAGAGGAAGGGGTAGGGTAGGAGTAGCGACTTCACTGGTGTCTGTAATATGTGCAAAACTTCAATAAAAAAATCTAAAAATTTAAAATAAAATAAAAAACATGGGATAAAATGTTTAATCCTGCGGCTCTTCTAGACTTTTGAAATGTTATTGGACTGGATGGATCAAATTCTGATAGTGAAACAAGTAATTTCCCGCAGGTGGTGACGCCCCAAAAAAATATCCCACCGTTTTACAGCTGCTTCTTTTCCCATGATTGTGGGCCCCTGCCTGCTGGACCAGGAAGTTGTAATTACACGTTTTGGCCACTATGTCAAATTGCCATCAAAGCCGGCGGCGCTGTTCTGCGGGCTTGCTCAGGCTGATTCAGAGCAGCCAAACTCAGTGTCAAGTCATCACTCACACTCACTCACTTGCACCCGCTGTACCAACGAGTTCCACCGGCGTGGTGCGTAGGCTCCGGGCTGGGAGAGCAAGTAATACTGAGTGAGTGAGTGATTCAGCTTAGGGCAGGCCAGAAGGCGAACTCCGGGCTGGGAGAGCGAGTACTGAGTTGAAAAACGAGCCAAAGTGGTTAAGAGTTGCACAATTTTGTCCTCAGTTCGCACTAGCTAGTGGCAAGCAGGGGCGAGTCAGTGAATGAGTTAATGGCGATAATGACTTGTGACTCCCGAGTCAGTAAAAAGCGTCGTTCGAATCGAACGATTGACTCATGACTCGCACATCGCTAGATTTGAGTTGGTTGACTGTTTGATCAAAAATGGTGTGGCCACATGTTTAGGTGATCATAAACTGGATATCAGTGAACATTTGATCATGGTTTATAAAATCTTCTTGTCAAAGCAGAGACAGGCAGCCATTGTCACTTAGCTGTCAGTAGAGTTTTTCTTTTGGAAATACCACTTATCCAAGCATGATTCTTGGAAAGCTGAGGTAGTGTGGCCGAGTTGTCTAAGGCACTGCATTTAGGCTCCAGTCTCAGTAATCTGAACAAACACCATTCAAAAATTCAAGAAAAGGTTTGAAGTATGGAATGAATTGAAGCACTCAAGTTATTATGACAATTTAAGCTTCCATATATAAATATTTCCACTTCGTTGAATTGCTTGCCACTAGCTTTACTTAGGAAGAGAGTTTGTCCATTGCACAGAAGTATACTGTAAATAAGAGGCCAGATTAACTTCATCAAAATTAGCCCCACTTTGATCAGACAATTACTAGTCACACTGATGTTGGATGTCCTGTTCACATAGCAAATTAGTTAATACAATTCCATGCATCAATTGGGCATCAATCTTGTTAATAAACAGTTCAGGTTGCAATTCCATCTGTATGTTGTACAGTATTCTGGATTCGGAGTGTTAAATATTAATTTGTCTGACATTATAATCACCCTGCTTGTCTTAATTTCTCTTTTAAAATAACCCGTGTTAATCATTGTAGTGTAATTATAACAGTGTTGGTTTGACTGCCACTGCAAGTGGTATGCACTTAGGCTATAGCTAGCTAATTGTCTTTATTCACATAAGATGACTGAATATGTGCAGTTTACATAGGATCGAATACCCTTGTCTTTTAAAATTACCCATATTCATCATTTTTAGTCGTAGTAATTGTACTTGACTTTATCTGAAGAAGATAGGAACCGAGTGCCAAATTACTCTTGCAATGTCTCTGACCATATCCCAGTGGTCTTAGTGCCGGCTTTGTAGTCAAGAGGTTAAAACCTCATGCTCAAAATTATAACTTTTTTTCCACCTGCTTTAGAAAAGTGATTTGTCTTCAGCTGTGCTCCAAAACTTTTTATATATATACTAGCTATGCTGTAGTTTCTAAATTTGCCTGTGCCTATAGTTCCCTACAAGTAAGACAATCAACACCCAGCTTCTTAATGTGAAAATCTACCATAAATAGCAGCGTTTTTGACAAATAAATTTGTATTTTAATGGAGATCGTGTGTAAATAGAGGCTTTCCATGGCACTTCTGGCTTTCTAACACGGCGGTAAACAGATGACGCCAACATTTCCATGTTGGGTCGAATTGGTCCTTTCAGGGCATCAGATATGAAATCTACCACATTCTCTGGACGCCTTTGTGTTATGACCGGGCAGAATGAGTTCAGATCTGCTGGTTTATAACATCTGTGACCCTCGATTGTGCTGTGTATCTCAAATCAGCTTATCTGGGAGTTTCATTTCGAGGAGTCGCGCTGGAGAAACAGCACTTGTGACCAAATACTTTAGGGAGCAATAAAGGTCTGATCTAAAGATTACTCTGCAATAAGAGGGTCATACGCTGCCTATTTCACTGTCTGCCTTACGTATTCATAAACAATCACGCAAACTTTTTTTCAGCGCATACATTCTGTCAGAAACTTTACTGTTTTATTTTTTTTTCAGCTAAATTAACCTATTTTTTTCTCCCTGTGTTTGAAAGATACAAGAGATCCTTATATTTTCTGCTTTGTAAAGATTTGAGAGCATTACTTATCTTTGTTAGGCAGTTCAGACACAGAGTGCAATGTGGCCAGTGTGAGAGCTAGGATGATTCAATTGAAATTTATTAGTGGATAGCCCCTTGAGATGAACCATCTCGTTTCACACAAGCCCTGGTCCAGTGTCAATGATGATCAACATGTGGCATCCATTCTAAACGATTTGTTCCATGTAACCATCCCTCTGTCCTTGTAGCTCTATTTATTCAACCTCAGAAAAAAAAATGATTTGAGGAGAACGATATGGGAGGGAAAGAGCAACCTTACTCAGCATCGCCCATCAAGTAATCACATGTATGCTTACAAAATCTGTGGCTGGAAATTAGTAAATTAAGTAAATAGATACACTATGCACTATGTGCAGAATATGTTACACCCACAGAGTGCTTATTGACTCGAGGGGTGACATACTTTAGAAAATGTTTGATTCTGTAATAATCAAAAAAAAACAAGTGTGAGTCGGCTGGTCTTCAGTGACTTTACTCCATACACGATAACTGCCCACTGGCTTAAATAATTAAATTAACAATTTAAAACAACAATATAAATTACAATACAAAACAATAACAATGTAATCTCAAAATCACAGTATCAAAATCTTCATATTTAAAAACACAATAATAATAATTCTGCATATTTTCATTTCAAAATCAATTGGCTAATTAAATCACAATAAACATAAAATAAAACGATCAATTCTACATGAAAT
>JBBPCS010001650.1:0-14724 GCA_037974645.1 Hollardia meadi
CTATCTATCTATCTATCTATCTATCTATCTATCTATCTATCTATCTATCTATCTATCTATCTATCTATCTATCTGCAATGAATTCATATATAACCACCATGCCAACACCTGTGTGACAGTGTCAACAAAAAGTAAATTATTACAACTTCAAAAGGAAGCTTTATTGTAGTGTAGTGAATTGCATCAATGGCATTATATTATACAGGCATGAACTGAATTTTATATAACATGGCATCAGCAGACTGCTTGAGTCGGGGGAAGTTTGCATTTGACTGTCCAATTCTGAGCCAGTGACTAGCTTACACCTTTCTGTCACTGAAGTTAAAGTATATGCTGAATGCGTACTCTATTATTTAGGCAATGTTTGTTTATATTTAAACAACACTGATGCTAGCGGTGTGAAGCTGTGCTAAAGTGCAGTGCTTTGATCAGCAGTATGCTAACATGTTCATGCTGATGTTTAGAAAGTATATCTTATCGACCGTCGTAAAGGTGCACTGTTAAATTTTTCTGTACACAAACAGACATGTTTACATTCACTGTTATACACACACGCTGTATGTATCCTTGTTGACTGCATTCCTGTCCTCATAAAACATTTTCCAAGACCAATTTTTGGGGCAAAAGTGGTGGACCGTTAACAGTGAATACGACCTGAAATCAAAGAGGTGTGGGAGGGTTGAGTGTGTGTGTGTGTGTGTGTGTGTTGTCCCCAACATCTTTCTGAGATGACATCTGACAGTGTAACTCCCTGACGAGCACACCAACCTTCTTCTACGGGACAGTGAACGGCACTGACTGAAACCAGCAGACAAACACGATGTGATGGCCTCAGCTTCATTCTGCTAATCTCTGCTCCCCAAAATACCCGGCTGGCTTTCACACCTTTGACTCCATGACATAAAACAACATCCACTCCCAATACCCGTATGGAACCTGGGATTTATTTTTGCTTACGTGCCTTTAAAATAGACTTTTATGCAAGTGCTCCAGATTTAAAGCGCTCAGAGGGGTTGAGAGTCCATATTGTGCCACTTCTGTGCACGGAGCGAGAAAAAAAAAAGAGAAAAGAGGGAGATGATGATGACTTGACTGAATCCACTCTAAATGATGGGTCCCTTGCCCTGAAGCATGAGTGTGTGTGTGTGTGTGCGTGTGTGTGTGTGCGTGCGCGCGCACACGTTCATTCAAGTGCATGCTCGTTCTGTGCAGACTAAATCATTGTAATGGAGCTCTTATGCCAGAAGAACTCAATAGGAGAGGACACTCACAGAAGATGGCCCTGCAAGAAAAATCATTTGAAGGCAAATCACTTTTATGTGTGTTTTTTTTCACTGACATGCATCATGGGCAATGAGGGGTTTTGTTCCTCTACACTCAAATGGCATTTACCCGCCAGACATCACTAATCGCTGCACTGCTTGACAAAAAGCACTAACAGTGACATTGTCACTACATCTCGGGGAAAACCGGATTTGGGGCCCACTGCGGAGTTAAGTTGCTTTTTGGCTTAATAATATTGGATTTTAGAAATGTTGATGGTGTAAAACGTCATTTTATCTTACTTCAAGCACCACTTAAAAGGCAAGATTTATTACTTTGTGTGCATTTTACTTCACGCAGGCAACACAGGGGGATGCAAGTATGCATGGCCCCATATGGTGCTGCATTTTTCATTTGAAAATAGATAATCATATGGAAAATATTCTTGCATATTTTTTTTTTACTGTTACATAGCAAGAATATGGCTGTATATGTATGTATTTAAATTAAGTATGTGTGATTTATTTTATAATTAATTCATTTTACATTCAAGCCATCTTTTCCCTGTGTTGATGGTCTTTTTTATTTTATCCTGATTTGTGAAGAACATTGTTAAGTCTGATTCAATATGAGGGCTGTAACTTAATCATTGATCATCTGGCTGATATTAAACGATGATAATTGACAACATGTGATGAATTAGTGGTAAATAAATAGCCACAGCCGTGAGTAATGGTTGTAATGACAGCTGCTCTGGTGCTGTTGGAGAACGTTCTTCTTTGCCGTCCTTTTCATTTACAGGTCTCATGGAAAACAAATGTTATGCCACCAGTAACTCTCCTCAGATCAAATGGTCTCTTCTGTACATTGTATTTTCTGATATTTAATTCTATGTGCTTTTATAAAACAGAGTTATATTAATTCGACATGTATGTTTTTCCATTGTGTAAACAAACACTTGATGTAGATTGTAAAGCTGTGCTTAATTTTGTGCAGCTTTGTTATATACTTATTTAACATATTACCAATGCAATTGCTTTTAGTCATGCATGTATATTACTGCCATGATAATTGATATGAACCCAAATGGCAAAAAATGTAATATCTTAAAATCTGAGGTTTATCATCAGTAGCTGTTAAGTGTTTTCACAAGACATTTTTACCGACAAGTCTGTTTTGATGGACACAACCTGTCAGTGATGTTTTTATAAAACTAGTTAGCAATAAACTTATGCTTGGTTGTATTCATTTAATAAAAAATAAAAAAAATCTGCGAAAAGCAAAATGCTCATCAGTGCTCATCTTTTTTCATATATTCTAAATATTCTAAATCTAAAAATAGACTCAAGTAAAACTATGCTGCATTTAAACTACCCCGAGAAGAAGTAAATGTAACTCCTTACCACCCACTACCGCTATCTGGAACAGATATTGTATTTTGTACAAGTAATCATCATCCTGATAAAATGTGTCAATATTTAATTTGCTGAAATTTATTTCATTCAATTAAAAAAAACAAAAAAACAACTGAAATAGATCTCTTACTCTTGTGATCAAAAGCATTGATCTGAAGCTCAATTCTGAGGCTGTTCTGTAAATTGTTTTCTAATAATAAATAAAGCATCTTCTGATCAACCCATATCAATTTCTGGCTTAAATTAAGAGCTTCTGGTTAGTGGCGCCTGTTTACGGTTTAGGCATTACGGACACGGGCACAGATGGTTTAGTTGGTTGGCAGACACAGATAATGGTGTACTCACTAATCACTTTCCCTCTCCCTCCCTCCCTGAAGTTGTCACGCTAGGTTAAAAGTGATTCAGTTTCTCCAGTCCACTGACTCTGTCCTGATATAGTCACATAAAGCATCAGCAAGTATTTTGTAAACTGAAAGTTCAGTTCTGCCCTAAAGCCATGAATGATTGGGGCTGCTCTGATTACAGAGCGCTCACACTCTTGCTGCCCCCTCCTCATTCATTTTGAAGTCCACACCCCTCCTCTCACATGTATGTATGATCTGATTATTACACGTGCTGGTGATATACACATGTCACTTGTTTAAGCCAGATAAGAGATCAATACAAATACTGTACAATATCTTTGCATTGTCAGATGCCTCCTTCCACACAGAAGTGCTGCTTGTTCTATTGTTGACATTACACAGTTCTCTCATCTGTGTCTGCAATCTCTGATTGCACATCAAGTAAGCATTGTTTTCTTACTGCTATGCTATGCTGTAATTTATGGCATAATATAAAATCATTATTAGTAATTTAATTTAAAAGAAAATAGATTCCAGGCTTTGCATGATGCATTTTTTTTGTTGGTTGTTTGCTTACAGTATTTGACTCTTTGTCCTTTTTATCTTTAATTGCTAATGTTAGCCTATTTGAAGGTTCTGCAAAATAGGAATATGACCATCAACAGTTAAATGTCCATGCAGCCTATTAATATATGTTTTATTATAAGTAAAATATGGTAAAATAATGGTAAAAATTCTGTGCACTGTGTGTGAACAATAGCAATGTATTATGGTCACCTCTAGTTATCCATATGCCACATATGGGCCACCCCTTTAAAACATACTGTATCATACTGCATCCTTTCTGATGCAGTATGTTCAAACTGTACATGTTTGGTTCCTATCAAAACTAAGGACATAGCATAATAGTTATTTTTCACTTATAATAACACAAATTACAGAAACACTGCAAATGTAATACAATTAAATACAACACAAACACAAACTGCTGTTTCAAAAATGACCATGGAGTGGAATCAGCACTTCTCTGTCATCATTAATAAGCTTTATTCAATTTCACAGGCATTTGCCACCTGGGGGAGAAATTATTGTTAATGTAATAAAGTTTTTTCCTCGTCGCAAGTACTTTCTTTTTTCAGGATGGTCATTTAATAAAGACAATAGCTCTTCCAAATATTGTCATCAGCAATTTCAATGAAGTTGATTTCAATAATAGTGAGAAATGAGAATTGAAAGCCGAACTATACCTAATGTACCTGATATATTTGAATGAGTTCATAAATGGTAAAAGGACAGAATACTAACAAGGTTAAATACAGAATTTGCTTTTCAAAAAGACTATTGTCTCTTTCTCTTTCTTGTGATTCTATCCTACTGATCAATGCCATTAAAACATTATGCACAGGCTGCCCAGGTTCGATTCTGAGGTCCTTGCATGCTGCATGTCGTCCCCCTCTCTCTACCGTTTCCCGTCAAATCTTCATCTGTCCTTTTCAATAAAGACATTCTTATTTGAATTGATTATTAGCATAATTCATGCCCTCAAAATGCTATTAAAGCGCCACGACAGCTGCCTCATTTGCTTAAACATTGCCGATTCCGCCTCTCTTCAGCCACACTCTCACTTCTTCATGCCACTGCATTTCTGTGAAGCTTTTCAGACATTACCATCTTCCAATCCCTCCACCAGATCCCCTCTGATTCCCCACCTGTCTGAGTCACCTAGCGTCCGACGTCCGCTGGCTCACCGGTGTCTCATTCTCCAATCACCTTGTCAGTATATATAGGCTTCCAGCTCCTTTTACTCAACTTCTAGCCTTTGTGGCAGATCCAGCTGAACCTGAGCCTCTGCCAGTATCTGCCTCATTCCACTTAACCTGTGGATTCTCTATTACATCTGTTTACATGTAGACCTATATATCATCATTTATACTTAATTTGGCCTTCCTTTCTGCCTTGTACACACCGGGTAACAGTAAGTGTTCTTGTTTCGCTCAAACAAAATACTCAATACAATCACAAAATTGTAGTCGATCCTTTCAGTACTCTGTAAAGCCATGATACACAATACAGTATTATGGAGAGCAGAATTAAATTGTTTTATTGTTCTTCAATTTAACATATTTAAACTTACATTTTTGTGAGAGTAAAATAGGCTAATTCTAGCATCAATAGAGAGGCAGGTTATTTCCACATGACTCGTACAACAGACCTGCACTCATGAATTTCAAGACAAATTTGAAGAATGCGACCAGCTCTTTTAAATCGCTTTGTTTGTCGTGTGTTTTGTTTTTCTGGTTATGCCATGAAGGGACTCACTTAAGTTCAGCCGTTGTGTAGCGACTGATTCAGAGAGGTAACAGGGGACATGCTGAGCCTTGATGCCGCATCGGTTGCCATGGGATTAATGATATGTTGTAGCTCCACAAAAACAGAATAAAAACCCCCACTCTAAAGCCATTGTTGCACGCTGTTTATTATAATTAGCTTGAGATTGCCTCTCTGTTCTCTGAGGGCATGAAGGAATTTGAGTGTTTGTCTTCACTGATGGATAGCTTTGGTGTTAGCTGCCTTTCAGACTTGAATTAAAAACTTTATAAGCTCTTGTATATATATAATGCACTCCTAGTTGCAAGACATACACGATAAACAGTTTAAATGTCACATATTTATCTCAACGGTGAAACAACATAGTAATAAGTGCACACTATCAGTTCCTGTTTGGCATCACACTATTGTACATGATATACTAAACTGTCAGGAGCTGAGCTTGTGGTGCTGTAAAAACAGGCGATATAGGGCGAGTCAAGAATGTACAACATGTAGGGAAGGCTTGTCAAACCATAGATCAATGAACGATTCTCCTTTCTACACAACCCTTGCAATTGTTATGTGTAACTGTCACCAGATTCAATTTTAAGGTTTTTAACATGGTGAAAGGCAGCATGATGGGAAAAAATAGCTACACTGTGTAAAGTACCATGAAAAAAACAGTTGCTATTAGATTTAAAATGAACTAAAAATCGTATTTTCTTCCAAACAAGGTAAATCAAGGAAATGTATCAATCATTTTAGTATACAGTATGTTGTACCTACTATCATTCTGTCTGTATTAGTATTGTGATCTTTGCCTTTCTAAGAATGTTGATTTTGTTTCTTTAAAGTGTCGCTGCACACCCCCAAATTATGCTAGCTCCCTCCTTCCCAGCCTGCTTTTAAACAAAAGGCAGCAGAGGACTGCACAGGACAACCACTGTAGGGGTCGCGGGCTCGTGGCAACATGTGCGTGATGAAGGAGGTAAGGAGACACAGCGCGGCAGCAGCCAGCTGGTAGTCAGAGCTAACCAGCCATGAGCAGCTGCTGTCAGACTCTCCGTGTCCGTTCTGGAAACACAGAGAGTCTACTTTTGACAGTCAGAAGCACATCCATGGCCCTTTGTTAAAGTTGCATGTTTGTCTGTGCAGCAGTGTCAGTATATAGTAGCCATAGCCCTGGTTTGTTATTATTGGATCATTATCATGGAAAAGAAAGCAGTGCATTGCTTCTACAGTTGTCAAAGGCACAAGTTGGAACCATCGTGCCAATATTAGAAAATACTAACTAGAGGGTTAACAAAAAATAGCATACCTGTCAACGATAAGTCTTAATCAGCATATATTTGAAACTGAGCGTGGTTTCACAGACAGTCATTCAAAGATGAGGGCAGGGGGAGGTGGAGGGTCCACCTCTGAATTACTGCGGGACACAGAGGGGTGCAGCCCATGATGCAGAAAGACTGCGTGCTCTTAGCGAAGCGATTGCTTGAAAGATAGACTTAAAAACTCTGGCTGAAGGGGTTTAGAACAAAATTAAAACGGCCATGAGAGGTCATCTGTCCAAAGAAAAGATGAAAAACCTAAAGACAATTGCCTCTGCAGCAGTCCCTCTTGCTGCTTTTCATTTCGCTCATTTGAGTACCCAGCCCATGTGGACCAAGAGGAACGTTTGAGTTTGGGCCAGGGTACAGCAGGTCAGTTGCATTCAATTTAATTTCTTGTAAATGGTATGTTCATATTTTTATTCTAACTTCTATAAAAGTGCATCATTCATGTTTGCCTGTTAAGGCACAATGGCTGCAGTGTTTTGTTGCCCTCCATTGTCACTGCAGGGAAAAAAAAGTTCATTCATCTGATTTGCATCTTGTTGGCATGAAAAGTCCCTGGTGGTCTTTTCTCTCCAAATGCATAATCCGCAAGTTAATCGCAATGCTATTATTAAATGCTATTATATAGGCTATATCTCATTATTATTCATACATAAATATTAAAAAGATTCATAACAATAGATGCCACCAGTGTTGTCTGCATTTCTGAGTCCAAGCCTTATTCAGTGTCTGATAGTACGAACTGGCCATGAATGACCCGGTGCCATCTGCATTACAAGCGCAAAGTCACAAGATTCACCAACAGGACGAACAGATCAGCTTCCTTCTTCATCATCTGAAGGCGCTGACAGACCGACAGGACGCCGCCATGATGGCGCTCAGTACACAGCTCAACTTCCTCATCAAGCAAATACAGGGACTGCAAATACAACCAGTAGCCAGTATTTGCAGTAAAAAGTAATATCAACTGTCATGTTATTTTGTATAGGCTATCATTTTGTATTTACCAGGTGCACAGTTTTCACAGTATTGTTTATTGTCCCCCTGGATGACGAAGTGACCTATTGGACCCATTTGACCTCCTACTGGACAATCCTGACAAAACCACTGCAATGTCAGGCTGAACATTGACACTGATCAGCCATAACCACGGGGAAACATTTATCTAATCATGTAACTTTCTTTAGAATAATTCCAATGTGCAGAAATAAACTCCACCTCCCTCAGTGCCTTAGAAGTCTTTTTTTTTTTTTTTTAAAGACTGATCTCCCGCCTGGTTGGCTCTTTCTAATTTACATGGATAATTGCACAATTTGAGGTCTAAATACAGATACAGAAGGCCAGCATGGTGCCTATTCTTCAGTGTGCATATAAATATTCTTGCTCCAGGCAGCACACGTACAAAGCGAAAGAAGAAGCGAAAGCACATATGACAAAAGCTATGATGTTTGTTGTTGTAAATTGTAGAAGTTATGACTCTACAGAACCATAGAAAAAATATCTGTAATTTCCCCTGGGGTTAAAATGGGCATTGCATCCTACAAGTCCTATTTATCAGAGATAGAAACATACATTGTAGAAACATTTGTAGCGCAACGTCTCTGGCATCCTCTTCACCTATTTTTCCCTCCTTGATTTACAGTGGGTTGTAGTTGGTACCAACAATTAAGTCAAATTGTCATTAGACACGAGTTAATCAGATGATATTTAACAGAAAACTCAATGCAAAAACAGTACAAAAACACAATATACTGGCTTAGTTTTCATGGATATAGTCATTTTTTACTAGAGGGCAATGAAACGGTTACTCGCTTCCGCTTTAAAGGGTGAGCACATGAAAACTGTATGCATGTTGTGTGTACATCCTCAGATCTATCAGCTTTCTATGAGCACATGTACGACTCTTACCCTAACACTTTCCCCTGCCACGACTCAAGTCCTGGATAATTAGGCTTGAACAACGCCGGCCACAGGATCACACTCTATTAATGATGTAAAGAATATTTGTTGATAAATACTGCACAATTATAAATTCTAGCATTTACAAGTGTGTAATTTCTAACTTCAACAAAATAAGGACATACTGTGTACAAAAAAGACAAATTGTCACTTCCCTGGTATTCATGCTATCACAATTTTCAACGATGTAGCTTTTGTTGAAGTTGGTCATTCTGTTTTCCAAAGGTGACAGCTTGAATCCATGTTAAGTCAGTTTTTTTTACCTCTTGAGCACGATCCTTGACTCGTTAAAGGAATAGTTCCACAGGACATTTTCCGAATATTCAAAGCAAAACAGCGTTTTTGCATGCAACATAAATAAACAACCGGAAAAAAACAAAACATAAAATGGATCCATACAGTTCCTCTTCTATCTGTAATTCTTGACCCCTTTTTGTGTCTGAAATGAAAAAAAAGGTTTTTGATGATCCAGTGCAGGGTCAAGAAGCTGCTGAATGGCTCCTAGCCCTTCCTCAGGCTTCACAGTCAGTAGCTGCTTTTGCGTTAGAGTTCAGAATATTATCCGCTGAGAGTGGGTGGAATGACTTGGCGCTGCTTAAGGACGAGCTTGCCACTCGGGACAAGTCGGACAACTTACCCATGTGTCTGGACCCCTTGACCCCATTCAAGTCATTGAACTTCACTGTTTGAATGAGCTAAGACTGAAAACGTCTGATAATAAGAAACATGTTTGTTTTTATTGGAACATTAAGTAAAGAAAAAGCCTGTTAAGGCTACTCCAGGCTTCGAGTGATGAAAGCAGCATTCTGTGATGTGCGGGTTCTGCTTTTTTGTTTTTTATCCCATCCGGCCACAGACCTGAACCACTGACGTTAAAAAATGTGGAGCTTCTTTTCTGGAGAATTTACTGGTCTCTGTATTTTATGTTGTATATATGGAGGTTTATAGTGCCTCCATGAATCGAACCCCCAACTGTGGTGCACAAAATAGCTTTGAAGTGTTTCCAGTAATTGTCCCTGCTTCACACAGAGACGAAAACATTTGTGAGACAGAAGGTTTGTCCATTGAAAGGCATCTCTTCTTTTCATATTCTGAGTTTATTAAGATCCTGAATGCGACAATTAGCCTGGATCCTGTGGTCTTGTCTTTAAGGCCAGCAGTACATAAATCAACCCTGGAAACTGTTTAGTCTTAGATTTTCCGCTATTAATCAAACCTACTTATGAAACTTGTTTTCTGGCCCCATTTGGCCTCACACAGCAAGGCAAAAATGAATGAGTCAGTGATTTTACTTACTCGCACAAAGATGTGCTGCAATAAAAAACAATTCTACAAGAATATTAGTGAGCTCACTTGAAATATATGGAAGAAAAATGGATCCACATTACTGCAAAGTAATTAAACACGCTTGCAAACTAAACGCTTGCAAACTAAACACCCCTCACCCCCTTCAAGTAAAAGCTATTCATATGACCTTTACTTTTTATAAAAACCATAAGTATACACCAAAAAATGCCTTGCAACACAGCTGCCATCCCTATTTTTGACAATCTAATTGTATGAAAAGTTGGTGCTGGTCGGAAATTTACAAGAGCGAAACTCGGATGTCCGAGTGCAAGTGAATGCAGCAAGAGATAACACTCCCTAGACTTCACAAGAGGACACAGGGTTGTTCCGATATCACCCAACTGCAGCTAGCCGTCTCTGCAGTGGGCAGCAACTCTGTTTTCTCCCTCTTTCTCTGTTTGTCCCAAACACATTTTCTATTGTCCCCGTCCTCTGGCGGCACACACTGTACACGACAATACATCATCTCAATAGAGCTTTTTCACAGCAGTTCACTTAAGCTCTGGAGGAGCTCACTGGTCTCATTAAAACCACAGACGATATAGTTGTATTTGGCTTTTGCAAAATGTTATTAAACAAATATCACAAAAGCGCAACGGAACAGATCAGTAGATTGGTCAAGTCAATATCACTGGATTTTGAGATGATGGGCCAAATCAACTCAGACTGACGATGTGGCAGAAAATGGATCAACGTCGTGCACTGGTCTTGTAAGATGGAGTCTGGGCCTTTCCAAGAAGCTCTTCCTTATTGCACGATCCAAATATTTGTCAAAATGTCATCAAAAGCCATTTTCAGCATGCAGGCTGCTAATGTGTGCCATAGTGACTAATAGATTTTGGTAAAGAAACATGCAGATAGCGGAAGGGGAGGAGAATGCTGCCTGAAATAGGCGACCAATGGCAGTCTATAAGCCTGCCGCTGAATTGGTGACACTGAGGGTGTCCACCCTGAAACTGTGGTGATTGCATAGACCTTCTTTATACATGTAAATATAGTGATAGCTTCCATTTTGCCAAGAACCACACCATTAATTACATTTCCTCAAAGTCTTCACTACACATCTAGACATCTCTGGACAGACATGGATGTGAACTGCAACTTGACAACTTGGTGCATGGAGGCAATGATTTAAATTTCATAAGAGACTTACTGAAGTTTTAAATATTTTCCTTCATTAAACAGACACTGCTTTACACAATTCAAGCATCCATCTATTCCAAAGTTCAACCAAGATCACACTAACAAGGAATCTGATCTTTAAAGGGGTCATTTAGAGCAAACACTAGCCAGCTGGTGGTTCCAGCCAATTTGACATAAATTAGACTTATACTGAATTAGAATTAGAATTATACTGACAGAGTGCATTCAGATGCACATTGATATTTAACTTTATTTTTTATTGAGTTGTAAACATTCAACTGTATTTACACTAAACTCATATCCTGAACATAAAAATGTGAATACGATGGCTTTAATATGAAGTTTACAATCTTGAATTCAATGTACGTTGTTTGTTTTGGGGTTTGGCATATGGAGTCACAAAGATCAAAATAACAGTCCACTAATGAGTTGGTTACGTAACAAAACGACTTGGTTGGGTTTAGGGAAAAAAAATCACAGTTTGGGTTAAAATCAGTTTTGTTATGTTAGGTGCATCACGTAACTGTCGTTACTTATGTGACATAAGTTCAAAACATTACGTAATTTAACTTCTGGACAAGAATTAAACCCTGTCAATATCAACTTTCGGTTTCACACGGGATGCAAACTCTGGTCTCCTGGGTGAAGGTCATCTTCTTGTTTGACCTATCCACCACCCCAACCTCCTCTAAGTGTGCACTTTCTTGCCCTTTATACTACATTAAGTAAGAATGTTCTCCCTATCACATTTGCAATAAATAAAATGATCCTGAATGAGAAAAGCCTAATGCAGGTGGTGTTCAGTGACATGCGAAAAGCGAAAAATGACGCACAAATAACTCTGACGTGTTATTCATATGCCATTTGGTGAGACCAGGCTGCACAAATGCAGGCTTATGCTGCAGTAAAATCAAATGAGATGGATGGCAGAGATGGGAATTGTTTCCTATCACATTCATACAAAGCATAAATGTTTACAACTTCGGAAGTTCAAATCATCCGACACTTGTGCAATATTGTACATAGTGTTGTGCACTATCCAATAAAGTTTATAAGTTTTCAATTACCTTAAATGACAGACTTTGGGTGGTGTGACATGTCGATGTTGATGTAATCGCTGTTCAGAAGTTGAAAACTGGTAACTCTGACTTGACATAACTGTGGCTTGATCCCCAGCATACTGTTGCCTTGTTCAACCCGGAGGTCTAATCAGCCAGATTAACTGAAAACACCTGTGTCGGTGTGCAAGAGCCTTTTAAAGGAGCAAAGTGTATCATAGTTGAGTCAAAATTCAAATATTGACACTTTGGACTGGTGGTTCGGGCCTGCCACTAACCCAAAGCGTCAGTATTTGAGGACCTGGAAATGAGGCTCAACAATCAACTATCTTACACACTGCAATTTTAAGTAATGGTAGATATACAGTAACTGACCAAGGAAACAGGATCACGGATATGGTACATAAAGTTTTGTTTTTTTTTGCAAAATTGGCAACAGTTTTGAAACAGAACCAAGTACATAAATTGCTGGCACACTGTTTCGAGCATAACTGTGCTTGGATATAATATTAGCATACTGTAGTGTTTAATGGATTACATCCTGCCAATCTTCTCTCATTCCTCAGGACTTGGAAATCCTCTCATTAAGTTGTACATTGAACTGTCGTCGTGACATTTCCTTGGCTTGGCGCCTGTTGAATTGGCAGAAGAAGTTCATTGTTGTCCCAGTGTAAATCCCAGATAATGGAAAATAAGCATTTCCCAGTTTGTCTTGTAATGCATCTCTTTGGAAATGTGTTTGAGGAAGCAGTGAAGGCAGGTGGCAAGTGACTCTGGAGCCTGATTACTGAACATTTTATGAACTGTGCTGTTGCTGGATCAATTTTAATGCCATGTGTGCCCACCAGCTCCAAAGCCTTTGTAGTTCATAATATTCTCTTGGTGACCTGCCATTACTGACTGCTTTAAATTCAACAATAGTCCACAGTTGTTCTCTTTCATATTTACATTACGTGGCTTTTTTTCTTCTTCACATTTTCATACAAACAAATGTCTGTTTTGTGGCTTTTCCTGACTGATAAAACACAGGGATGACTCAGCCCTTAAACTGTTTGTAAAAAGCTTTTACTTTTGGTTTTCTAAACACACAGTGTCTGCGACGAATCCTCTGGCGTGTTGCATCCCCCAAACTTTATCCACTGAGAATTAAGTAGGTGACTCGTGATAAAATATTTAGAAAATTCCTCCTCTGAGGAAGCATCACGGCCAGTCTGAACTGAATTTAGAACAGAAACATCACCGCTTTTTAAAGTCATACAGAGATCAGGCAAATATTTGCATCCACAATATCAATAGTCCACCTGCCACCTGTGCCAGTTGTATGCATCACATTTGTGTCCCACATTATAGAAACTTAATATTCACATGGAATCCTCACAGTTGCTGCTTGGAAATAACTTAATTCAGGCTCCAACTGCTGTATAATCCTGGATCTCAATATGCAATTAACACAGGGGGCAGCCTTATTATTTCTTGGCAGTCATAAAGTATTTTTCTGAAATGAGAAGATCGTCTGATAGGACCTACAGTATAAGATATCCTGCGTATATTAGGTGTAGTGTTTACTGCATGCATCTGTAATTGTGACTGTGGGAAGAGGGGAAAGGTAGGGATACATTCCCATTCCAATTTGCGGTGGAAGATTCATCTTGCTGCCTGAAGGGTCATGTGGTTGCAGGAGAGTGGAAATTATTATTGAGTTATCAGGAAACATTATTGAGCCTTAATTTAATAGTACAATACTACTGAGCAATGGTGATGAGAAGACCAGAGAAGCATACAATATTGGTTATATAAGGAGACTGTGTATTTAATTTTGCAGCAATGGTTAAATATTTGAATATATTACATTCTTAAATTAGAAGCATATGCAGCAACTGAGAAAACTGTTCCGCTGACCGCTGAATTAATTCTAGAAATAGCATTGGCTACTCCTCCAAAAAATGAGCTAAAATGATATTATCACAACTTGCTACTGTTTAGTATAGAAGTATCATTTGGACTATATTGTAATTTTAATGAAAAGGGTTAATTACCACATAATTTTGAGACAACAACATTCAATTTACTGAGATAACAGGATAGTATAATATCTCATTAAATCAAGATAACAAGATAATCATCTTGATCATCATTGTTATCAAAGTAGCAATAATCTGTTTATCGAAATAAAATATCGTAATCTTGAATAAATTGTAATGCTGAGATTACAGGATTAAGAAATTTGTCGCGACCACAACTGGCTTCCATACTAATATCATTTTTCAGAGTGTATACTCTATATAAAAGTGTAAAAAATTCATTATATTAGACACACTCATTTTCAAAGTGGATGTGTAACATTTATTTGGAACAGAAACTCTTGAAATATTCCCCTTCAGTATCTGATAGTGAGGAAACATTCACCACAAACAGCCACGGGGTTCGAGGGGAAAGTATAGATAAGCGGTCTGAAGGGATGAGTAGTCTATTTCATTATTCTAACACACACACACACACACACACACACACACACACACACACACACACACACACACACACACACACACAC
>JBBPCS010001651.1:0-14724 GCA_037974645.1 Hollardia meadi
ACACACACACACACACACACACACACACACACACACACACACACACACACACACACACACACACACACACACTCTGAGCCGGGGAGATTTGATTCTTCGGTATTATGTTAACTGAAAACATCAGAACAGGAAACACAGGAACTAGAATAATGACAAACGTGCAAAGTTTGCTCGAGAACCAATTGGTTTGAGACGCTAATCAAAACCATGAAATAACTCACACCAACACACACTAACACACACAAACACACACACACACTTTCCCTGGGTTGGGTTGGAAAGGCCTCTTCGGTACAGCAATGTAACACAAAACTCTCGACAGCACAAATACTCATTAAAGTCTTAAATCTGTGGTGGAAAGATTTAGAGTGTGCTGAAAATCTGTGGAAAACCAAGTTTATGTGGTACTCTGATATCACAGTCTTATGTCTCCATCTTTTTTTTTAGCACTTGTTAATGCTGTGTTTTCTTAACAGCGATCATCTGTCAATCACACAGTTTTCTGCCCTCGGACTCTCTGTTTTGTCTATAGATGATTGACATAAATAAATCTAAAATGATCTAAAAAGATGGCCGCCCCGTCTCCATGTCCTCCCACTATATAAAAATGAATCCAAAATATCCCGGATACGAGCGCTGCCATCTTGCGTTGGTGATGTCATGTGGAGTCAGAGTCTGCTCAGTAGTGACCGGAAGGTGGAGCCGCGGTCTCGAGTTCCCGCCCATACACCCACCCCCCCAATCGCGAACAGGGCTCAGCTGTCAATCATGACGTTTCAGCCCGTTTCAATAGCATCAAATAACTAATTAAAACCAAACTGATCAGAAAAATGAACACCTCAACAAACATCAGCGTGATAAGAACTACCTAAAATGACAGAAACCATATTTGGGAAATATTTATTTCACGTGTAGCCTACTTTGAGTTTTTAGTTTGGCCCATGTCCCATCTGCTAACATAGAGGGGGAGGGGTTCATGACCTATACTGCAGCCAGCCAGCAGGGGGCGATCAAGATGTTTTGGCTTCACTTTTGGGGGAGCTCTCATGTCGTCCATCTTTATATACAGTCAATGGTGTCAATGTTCTTTTTTCTGTCTGTAAAGCCGCGATGGCTAACGCCGCTCATGCTAGCAACCAGTGTTGGGCAAGTTCCTTTATTTAATCAATTACTCATTAGATGCATTGAAAAAGTGAATTGCAGTACTTTACTCAATAGCATTCAATAGATTCAGTTTTCCCAAGTTATCTAAAAGTATTAAAAACTCAAAGAGCGTTTATGACATCAAATATTTATATATTAAACAAAGGTCAGTCATTAATGTAAGAAAAAGCCACTTGTGAGAAAAATCCAAAATCTGGCTTCTTTTAATTTCATTTGATTTGACTGACATTGTATTTTCCGAAATTGAAGACCAACAATGACAATAATACCTTCTTATCTTATCCCCTTATTTTGTAATACCCTCTTATCATTGATGTTTTTATCCTACAGTATATGTTTTTAATATTTTATTATTATTATTATTATGTTTTAGTTTTTTTTTATACCTCATATGTTCTTATCCTGTATGTTTTTGTTGTGTATGATCTTTTATTTATTAGCTTTTATTTTCTAAGCACATTGAATTTATGCCTGAGTTGATTTAAATTGAATGAGTATACTGTGAAGTCTGATAACACTAACAGTACTGAGAATATTAATACTGATATAATAAGCTGTCCATGAATCATCATTATATATATATAAAACTATATATATATATATATATTGTTTTTACAGTTTTCAGAACTGGAGCAAAACTATTCTGAATTTGTAAATACTGACAATATGTATTGTTTTTTAAATAATAAATTAATTATTTTAATGATAATAATAATTATTATTGTTTTTAATTTAGTGTAAATAAGTGTGTTTTCTTAATATGGACCACAGGAGGAGTAGCTAACAAACAAATAAACAAAATTCTCAAAAAAAGGTCCACATTTTATATCCAGAAATCGTCCGTTCACCCGCTGTGCATCAAAATGAACCCGCTGCTCCAACATGGTCAAACAAAGCCTCAAACTGATCCTTAAATCAATAATTTCACCTTCAATTACTGAATGTTAAACACCGCCCCCCCACCCCTTTGTGAAGTGGCACTGACTTTTCCATGCGCTCACAGGGATGCACCAAATCACACACCAGCGTGCTGCACCGATGAGCAGGATGCTGCTGAGTGGATGGAGCGTGTCTTCTGAATAAAGCTGTGTGGGTGAGGGTAATAGGTTGTGAGCGGGTAATTGAGCGTGCTGGGCTCGTCACAATAAAGGTGCCAGCTCACAGGATGAAGGGGGTAAACGGAGAATGACTACAGAATAAAGTGACAACACACAAAAATGTGCATGGAAGTACACACACACATGCGCATAAATGTGAAAGACGGGCAGGCTGTGGAAATAAAGCATCTACCCAGGACCATCACCCACTGTGTGCCTCCCCCATGGATTTGACTGATCAGTTTTCCACTACCTCATCCCGCCACTGCCCACATCAGTATCTTCTTCTGCTCACACGCTGCCGGAAAATTGTGCTTAAATACGCTCAAGGAAATAATTATACATCAGCCAATAAAAAGAAAGCAAAAAGCCTCTTCCCATAAAGATTTTACACCGAATTAAACAATAGTGTCTCTTTGTTAATTCATTCAGATGATCGGCCGATATAAACCTTTCGCTGCGGATTGTCAGCGGTGTCTTCACGGTAAGTAACTAGCGTGTGAAATGCATACTGTAAAGTTAACAATAAACAATGACAGCATCATGTCCCCCTTTCAATATAACGTTAACCCTCTCCCTGACAGCCGCCATGTGCTTATTTCATTTGCCAGCTACAGTTTCAGTCCCGTCAGTAACTTAGCAGATTGAAAGGTGAGCGTCCGAGCATTTTTCTGCAGCTCAGCAGACAACACTTCGTGGTGGATTTGGTCTGTTGAGTGTTGTTTTCACGCTACATTGTTACCTAGTTGGTGAGATGCAATCCTGGAAAGTAAATAATTTCTTCGTCATAAGGGTTCGATAACGATATCTTAGGAACCAATTTAAAAATATATATATATACTGGCTGATATATCGGTATCAGAATTTTTTTACTCCCTAATATCGGTATCGGCATCGCCCCCCAAAAATCCATATCGGTCGGGCTCTAGAACTAAGGTTCCGATTACACAACTAATGTGCTGCTAGAATTCTTTTAAATAAAACTTAAAATGAAACTAAAGAAATGCTTTTTTATCTTATTAATGATTAATCGATTATTGATTGTTAACGTGTTCAATTATTGGTTAAGGAAATTATAAGAAATTTGCATCCCTGAGCCCAATTATTCCAATAAAACTCCTATCTACAGATAAAATTCCACAGAAATCTTTAATGTGACAATATTTAACTGAACTTTTCAAGAACTTTTGTCCAGCTCAGAAAGAGAGCAGACTGATTAACGTCTCATTCTACTCATGTACTCGCCAAATATATATATAAAAAAAGAGGAGTAATTCCTTGTTCTTCTTAAAAGGAAACTCTACCCTGTCATACTTCTACCTGCCTCTTTCAGTGAGTAATTAGCAGCAGAATAGATGGCCAACTATGACTCAGGAACACAAACTTGAAATTGAATTCTAGCTGCACTGTGAGGCAAACATACTAACAGCATAATCAGTGTGGTGGGCTAGAATCTGCTGTGGAAACTCAGGAGAAGCCGAGCTTTGTTTTTGTTCCCTCGTATGTGAGATATGACCCCAGCGTGAGATTATCAAAGAAGAGCCAAACAAGTGAATAATGACAGAGAAAGAGCCACATTTCTCCTCTCTACACCAGGGCCTGTGGAGCAGCTAGAACTGTTGTTCAGGTGTGGGTGTCGTTCTGAGTATCTCAGTGGGTGGGTTTAGAGTTAGTCACTGTTGTTTTATCATGCTGGACAAAACAAATACGGTGGCCCTGAAGGTCAAAACACAATAACACTTCAGAAAAGACAACGACATGTGAGAAAATATTTTTTTTTTTAAAAACGCTACGTCATTTTACAAAACACAACAACCTTTCAGGAGAAAACATTTCACACTTTGGAAGTAGATTACGAAGTAATAAAAAACAACTTTATTAACTGTACTGTTGGCGTTACTCCCATGAGACTGCCACAGACTGTGGAACTGACGGCCTACCGTACATACTCTCTATCTACTTCCACTCCGTTTCCGCATCCTCGCGGAGGAGTTACCCTGGAGTGGAAGTGGGTTATAAAATCCTCACAGAGTCTACACCGATGCTGCCTTATTGACCATGAACAACACAGAGTTCGGTTCAACATGGAAGACACTCCATACTAATTTTGTACGACTACCCGTACAAACGTATCTGCTCAAACTACGATAGACAATTAATATAGTCATACAGACGTTAACAACAACAAGGGTTACTTTGCACTTGAGATCAAACGTACCCATCTTAAGTCTAGAAAACATGCTCATTCAATGTAAAATGTTGTATATTTACGGGGACTGTTGTAGAAACCCAGCAGCTTCTAAACATCAGAGCGAAAAACGAGAAGATGTTTCCAGAAAAAAAGACACGCCGCTACTGAAAGATGCTGATAAAAAACCACAGTTCCGAAAAGGTGCGACAGTTCCTGTTTCTGCCGCAGAGGGGGAAGTTCGTTCCGAAGCGTGCCGCTATCGTACACCTTCATGAAGTGTGCTTCATTCAACCGCAAGTGTGACTCCAAACAGAGTTCACTTTGTGACAGAGTGGGAGTGGGGAGGGTCTGGTTTGAGGAACACACAGTCCAGTGCACTCTTCACCATCATCACATAGATTATCATGCTGGTGCCAGAAGCCATATGTTTGGGTCTTCTGCATAGACTCCTGGTGGTCAATATTCAGAAAACAAAGGCAGTCCTGGAGTCCTCTTCATATCCACTTTCTTTTAAGAAGGTCAATGCTTTCCCACAAATGACTGAAATTTCTTTGCACAGTATGGACAATACATTTTCCAACCACTTGCAGTTTCGTACTTAAAAATGCCACAATATTTGGAGGGCCTATCAAGCAAAAACTCTGGTTGGAAATCGCGCAACGACAAAGAAAGACACAACAACACTGCAGAAAAGAAGCTGGAGAAGGAAATGATCTTGCGTAGCTTTTTCAGTAAAACCAAATGCGAGCTAATTATGAGCTAGTTAGCCATCTTAGGGTTTAGCGTAGCTGACCATTCAAGCTAACTTTATGCCCAGAGCGTCATCAGTTGTCTGACAGCGAAACAACCACAAACAAGAAGTGTTGTTCCACGCTTTGCGCAATCTGAAATGTTGAGTTTTGTGAAATGTTGTTGTGATTTCTAAAATGTTGTGTTTTGACCTTCAGGGCCACCGCAAATAATGAAATGAGCTCTGATGTCTTCAACCACGTTGCCTGTGTTTAGACAAACCCCGACTGGCACAAATGTAAAAAAGGCTAATTATCCTTAATCAATACTGTATCCACAATAGGACCAAAACAGGGAGCTTATATCAATGTTGACAGCACTGTGTTGAACTTGCTACTGGCCATAAGATGACGTATCTCTACTGAAAAAGTATAGACGGATATGTTGCTTTGGCTGAGGTGACACTGATAATGAATAAGGCCTGGCTAGTCCTGAGAATCAGGCTAATGAGTTGCCGTTGGTACAGACGGCCTAAAATTAGCCTGAAGGCAGCGGCCCTCTAACATGTCTACAGGGAGTGGCTAATAAGGACGGGACAGTGGGCAAACAGCAGGGACAAGAAGTTAACACTTTCTGGTAAAGGCAGAAACCAGCGCTGATCCCCAAATCTCTTTTCAGGTTACTCGGGTACATTCACTGTGTCTCAACACCAGTTTGTTTCACCTGCCTGATTCATTTACAGATGCTCATACCTGGAAAGAGGCCTGAGCTATCGGTCTGCTTATGGCTGCTAGCCAATGTTGGAGTTGTGCCTTGCTTAAGGGTTTAAATTTTTGGATGAGGCTGGAGTGCCTATTTTCTTCTAAGATTCAACTTGGATGCAATAAATGTCTAATAATGGTGAATCGCCAGAACTGCTTGTTTTCAAAAATGTATTTATCTCGTCTTCCCCTCAGATGCTGCCAGAAGTTACACAATTGTGACAATTTAATCCTGGAAAAAAAAAACTTTTTTCTTACTTCTTATTCTCAATGCTGAACAGGACCAATGATGTGTGTTTAAAGGATTTCACAGTGTGGACTCAATGTAATGTTTTGTACATGTGGACGAGCCAAAAGATGTTGGCAAGCTAATGCTGGTTTGGACAAGATTTACTGAGAATAGGAGCCATGTCAAGGGAAAGCAAGGAAAGTAATTTATTGCCAGAGAGGGGATTTAAACAATGGCCTAAAGAATTACTGTTGGATGACACCAATGCACCTTGTTCCAAAATGCTGCATCCCATGTGATAGTTTAGACAGGTTCCAGTTTAACTTAGTCATCCCTTCTTATTATCTGTAATACTTCATGCTTTAGCAAAGACTGCAGGCTGTGGGTTACCATGGAAGTCTTGATGAGCTGCCATGACATTTTGATTATGTTTGATTACATCTCTGAAACAGGAAATATTTCAGATGAGATCAGTGAATGAGACCTTCAATCCACCGGCCATTTCTGCCATTTCAGTAGCCAAATACCTGTTTTATCCAAACTCTCCTCGATCTTCATGAACAACAACAACATGCTGGATGAAATCTCACAAAATAATCATAAATATGGAACCAACATTCTCCATAAACAAACAAAAAATTGAGCATTGCGTTAGTTCGGGCAAGCCACGGAAGTCAAGCTCAGCTCACAAGCTCAGCTAAATCATCTGATCTGAAAGCCAGCCCACACGGACCATTCCATGTGTCCTTTCCACAGACACATGGAAGGGCGGGGAGCTCCCACAACAGAGCCATACCGCCAAATATACTGTAACTTACTGCAAATGGGAATAATTTCCCACGATAAAAGGTATATAAACAATATACAACAATACCGGTACGTAATATTTAAACAATGCTACGAAAACCTAAGAGGGCGCGGATGGAGGTCCAAAAGGGGGATGTAGCCAGTCCAGCAGCCGGTACACAGATGTTCACTGCTGGACTTCTTCATCTTATCTTCCTCACTTGTTGGCTGCTTGTTATGCTGACGGAGTGGACCTGAGGGGGGCACAAGGGCGCGAAACGCGAGGACGGGGATGAACCCGACAGCTCTAATATGATATAAAACCTAACACAGCTGTGCTCTCACAAAACAAGGTGAAGAGGTGTACCTCAGGAGGACTGGAAAACTCAACTTCTGTTTTCAGTAAACCAGTGTCAGACAGGCTTAAGGCAGGTTACCTAAGATATGAGGAATTTTTAAACGCTTGAAAACACATCATCAGACTTGGTGGTAAATGTTTGCTGCACCAGATTTCTACTGGCAACACTGAAATATTAGATTGTCAGTGTAGTACTTCATTATGCTCTTTTCACAACTTTTCTCAGAATTAGAAATCACTTTTCACAACTTTTTGTTTTCAAAGAACGTCTCTTTGCCTTTTTGTTTTGATCCCTCGCTTTATCTCATTCTCTGTCACACACACGCACACACACACACGTCATGTAAACAGTACTATCTACAGTGTATCAGGGCAGTTACTGTTGTCCAGTACTACTACAATGTTTACAGTCAATTAAAAGCTTAGTCGATTGAAAAGCAGCCAAATAGTGTATTTGCATGAATGGATGGCGTGTGTGTGTGTGTGTGTGTGTGGTTCATGTTCCTATTAGACAAACTGAAGTATAATAAAGTAACAAGGACGGAGAAATTGCAGCACGTCTGCGATGAAATGTCAGCAATCAGTTCTTCGTGTTCGGGATAATTGAACAACCTTAGACCTTTTCACGTGTCCTGGCAGCCAGCGAACACTTTTGTTTGTGACGCTGACGAGAAAAAAGAC
The DNA here is from genome assembly GCA_037974645.1 of Hollardia meadi. Taxonomy (NCBI): domain Eukaryota; kingdom Metazoa; phylum Chordata; class Actinopteri; order Tetraodontiformes; family Triacanthodidae; genus Hollardia; species Hollardia meadi. The sequence goes on from JBBPCS010001651.1 coordinate 7,997, forward strand.
TCTTTCCGTGGAACAACAGACTCAGGAGTGACCGGGAAGATGCCATACTTTCACCTATATTACGCACATCTCCTGTATGTTTACCCATCTATACGCTCAGATGGACACACCTGTCATAAAACAAGAGATAAAACCTTAAGTTCAACTAAAGTTTAGGTACTTATTCTGGTGGCAGACTTTCTTAGAATTTGTCGTAAATGTCTTTATGCAAAGTTCTCTGCCTGGACCCAATTAACTTCTGCTTCTGTGCACCAAATTACTTTTTCTTCTAAAAGCTAACCCTATAGCTAGGCCTACTTATGTACATGAATAAAATTTCTGGAATACACACGCTATATTTCTGTCTGTATTAAGATGTTTTGTTATTTAAATATTACATGTGGTGAAATCAGGGGCATCAAATTCATAGTTTACAGACTGTTAGTACAAAACTGATGTGCACTAATTGTCCTCTTAGAGGGAAAAAATAGCCTACTTATACTGACCATCAAATAAATGTCATTCTTTGTTGTTTTGAGCCTAAAAGTGGGCTGATCTATTCCTATATAAATTATATTTTATGAAAATATATTACAAGTAGCCTAGTGGTTATTAGGCCTCTGGCTGAGTCAGGAAGTGAATGATCATTTTAAAACAGCCTAAATTAAATGCATTGTGATGCATATTAAACAAAGAGGGGGACTGAATTCACCACTCAAATAACCTGCTGCCATATCAATGTAAATAAATAAATGTGACAATGACGAGTAGAAAAATGCAGAACTCTTAAAAAGAAAAGAGAAAAGTCTAATCTTTAAATTTTACTTCATTAATTAATTATTATCTCGGCAGTTCCGGTTAAACGCGACACAGCAAAACAAACTGAAATTCTTCTTAGAGACATTTCTTCTACTTTTTCTTCCTTCCGTCGGTGAAACTTTTAAAATAAATGTCAGGTAACACGCTCACCTGTGCCGGGCTCCTCGCCTCCGTTCCGCCGACCCAGGAGCCCCAGCGCGTGCTAGTGGCTCGCATGCTCCGGCTGAAATTAAGAAAGAAAAAAAACTGCCGCGTGCCCGGCGGAGGTCTGCACGAGCTGAAGATGAGTGACACTGGACGACAGTCCGCCTCGTGCCATTGAGATGGGAGAGAGAGAGCGAGAGAGAGAGAGAGAGAGAGAGAGGTGATCGATGCCGCCATCTTGTGGCCGTATGATGCAATGACAGAGATGCACCCAGAGAGCATATTTGATATACCTGATATGCCACATTAAAATGAGATGACCCTTTATTAGTCCCACAATGGGGAATCGCAAAATTGCACCGTTACAGCAGCAAGTGGATAGCAGAAGTTGTAAGTCATCAAAAACAGTAGTAGTAGTAATAATAATAATAATAATAAGCAAGAATGTAAACACAAACTGGTTTGATAAACTGTGAGCATGACACTCATGGGATTTAGTGGATTTTTATACAGTTGAACTGTGTAGTTGTGTTTTGTGTTAAGTGTTTAGTTCAATTTGGTCATGTTTGTCACATGTAGTGGCATTTTCTTGGATTATTTATCCATTGCTTTTTCTTCTCCTTAAATTCATTAATCTGCTGTGCTTGCTTGCTAAGTTTTCACACACTCCAAATTAATTGTTATAGCTGACTCAATACGTGGCTGTAGTTACATTCGATAATCACCAGATGTGTTCTGCCACAGCTAGCTAACGTCTGCCACAGCTAGCTAACGTTCCCTCGGATGCAGTGGCACAAAGTGGTTTTTGAAACGAAAAATCGATGTGGGAGTAAAAGCTCTAAAGTGTGTGGTGAGAAAATTTATTTATTTATTATAAATTCATTTATTTAGGAAGGTGATTACAAAAGGTTGAGAACTACTGAGACCACAAGAAGTAGCCGCAGTAGGAATAACAAACAGTAATGCAGCTATTCTCAACCTCAGAGCTGTATCTAGTGGGCTTTGTGATTTACAAAGAGATAGTTATTATATTTCCAAAGGTGCTTAAGAATTCACATGAGTAAAAATGCTAAATCAAAATGCATAATTTCAATGATTTGAATGTCACCAGTCAAACATGTTCCGCCACAGCTGGCTAACGTCTGCCACAGCTGGCTAACGTCTGCCACAGCTAGCTAACGTCTGCCACAGCTAGCTAACGTTCCCTCTGATGTGGTGGCACAAAACGATTTTTGAAATGAAAAAGTGATGTGTGTGTAACAGTGTGTTGAATGTGGTGAAATCCTGTCACAGCCCGGTATATATGGGGTTTTTTTCATTTCTTTATCAGGTATTTGGGAAGGTGGTCCTCAGAAATTTGTTGACAATCAGAAATGGGCCGCAAGTTAAAAAAACGGTTGAGAACCCCTGCAGTAACGCATCAAAGACAGGTAGCCCTAAATTACGGGCAGCACCTGAATGCGTCAGTCTCGGTTGCAGCTGGGTACTTTCGGTTACCTCAGAAAAAACAGTGCCAACGGTGAGATAGCAGTAATTTGACACACAGGTCGCTCCTGACGAGTCATGCGGAATTTTAAAGGATTAACAGGCGATGACAGCAGGATTTAATCTGAACCTGGACCGAGTCTTAATGAAGTTTAGAGTCACTGTTATCTGAGCAGAGTTAACATCTTTATTGAATCCACCTTTCAACTTAAAAAAAAAGAAAAGAATTCCGTCTGCACCGTCGGCCCCTGAATGTCGAAACTACCAGGAAATGCAGGTGTGTCGGTGCTCGCGGACAACTCGCTGGAGTTTTACCGGGACCCGGTGAGCTTCTGCCGGCAGAAGGTCGAGAAACACGGGGTCAGAGTGTTTCAGAGCCGCCTGCTGAACAGACCGACCGCCTTCGTCTGCTCCGTGCCGGGGATGAGAGAGCTGCTCTGTGGTAGGTTGTCTGTGAACGTAACATATATTTAGACGTGTGTGCGCATGTCACAGGTGAGCTCAGCTTCTCAGAAAGTAAATCTTTGTTACCAACGAGAAAAGTTAATTAATTTCCGCATGAGATTTGAGACCTGTCACAGTGAAGGGAATAATTTTATTGACTTTATTGGATGCGATATATTTTTTATTTAATCACATCTGTGTCGTTAAGGGCAGATTAGTGTATGTGTGGTTTTTAGTGAGCTCATAGTGACCTTGTCTTTGGGCAGATTTTGCACTCTGGCTAAAGAACAAAAGGAACATTTTTCCTCTGGATGAAGTAAAATTCACCCCGAGATTAGACTGATGTGTCATGGGAGAGACTCGTGATATTGCTGGGGGGTGGGGGGTGTTTTAGTGTAGTCTGCTACCCTTTAAAGTAATGTTACACTATTAACAATTATGTACTATCAACTATATCATATATTCATTATTTTGCGAATTATAATGCCGACCTAAGTCAGATATATGAAGGGAGGAAGAAGTATAAAAAAATCATTTGGGAATATAAGTAGGAGATAATAAAATATTTTTCAATAAAGCTGCTATAAATTCACATTAAAGTTAAATGTAGGAGTGTTTTATTGATTATTCATCAGATTATTCATCTGACTTTCAGTATCAAAACCAAAACAATATTTGATTTTAAATACCTTTACCATAGTCTGAGGAATATAAATATGTTTTATTCTAATCTCCTTGGTGCATTTTATATTTTATATTTGTGAACAAGAAAATAGAATGTTAATATTTCATATAACTTAAAATAACAAAAAGAAAATAAATAAAAGCAAACTGTACTGAGATAAAGAAAATACCAGTGTTGGAAGCAGTAAAAGTAGCAACACTAAAAAAATACTTTTACAAGAAAAAGTCCTGCATTTAAAATTATACTTAAGTAATTTAAAATATGCTTTAAGTACTAAAAGCAAAAGTACTCATTTAGCAGAATAATGTGTATTAATGTATATAATTGGATTATGATTATTATTGATGTGTAAATCACTTTAATAATACAGCGGCTAAATGCAAGGCTAATATTACTTTTATATATTTTAAATATATATTGCTTTATATACTGTGGAGTGGTTTGTGATATGATGATATCATAACTTTCTTGTTAATTATATTATGTTTTGTATTATCGGAATCTGGAAAGTAACTAGTAACTAAAGTTACCAGATAAATGTATTGGAGTAAAAAATACAATGTTTCCCTCTGAACTGTATGTAATTGTATGAGGAGAAGTAAGAAGTAGCAGAAAGTATAAATAAAGTGAAGTACGAGTACCTCTAAAATCACTTCCGATGTTCCAACCTTGATTTCATAATATGATTTATTTAACGTGTGCAATATTGAATCCTGGTATTTTGCTTTTAGCACACACGTAGCTGCAGGGCAGAATCAAACAAATAGTGTATTGAGTCAGTATGTTTACGGTACATGTGTGTGTTCTGTAATAAAATATATATGTTGTGTGTTTCAGAGAAGTCCAACTTGTTCCTGAAGGATCCGACCGACTTGATGACCAACATGTATGGTGACACCCTCGTCACCACTAATGGTAAACACGCGCGCAAAAACCACACGAATAAGACAAGACAGAGCTTTAAGGCTAGCTCTTGGATGCTAAAGCTACAATGACATGATTGATGGAGAATTAATCAGCAATAATCTCGATAATCGATTTGTTGTTTAAGCTATTTTTTTAAGCAAAGATGTAAAAAAAAAAATTCACTGGTACATTTTTTTGTAAATGCTAAGATTTTCTGATGTTTTTATTCTGAGTAGCTTTTGGTGAAACAAAACAAGACATTTGAAGACATCACCTTGCACAGATTAAATAAGAAAATGATCAATTGATAATATAATCATTAGTTGCAGCTCTGAACAGTACACTGACACATGAATGCATCACATTGCTGCCAGGTGAACTCAGATTTCTCTTGTTCCTCCTCAGAAACGTGTTTCTTGTTTTAAGTAGAGCAAGTTGGACAAAGCAACCTGCGTCTGTCAGGCCGAGCAACCACCACCACTGATGCTGACTAAGATGACGCAGCCAGTGATGCTAACACTAATGATTTCTGCACTTAAATTAAGCATTTTTAATTTTAAAAAAATCCCACTTTTGCCACTTAGAACAATATTTATCCTACACTTCAGCAATACAGGATTATAACACACCACAAGTGAAGTGCCATCTAGTTCCATTATATTGGAGAGAAGGCAGACAGCTGAGACACTCACACCAAAACTATCTGGATGGACAAACAGAACTACAGGAAGAGGAAATATAAGTATTTTTGATTTTGGGGTGAACTGTCCCTTTAAATTAAACTCCTTTAATATAAACATGAGTAAGTTATATTTTGTGTTTTAGGTGAGGAGGCTTGTCTTCTCCGTCTCTCTCTCACCAGCCTGTTCACAGGAAGTTGTTTGGAGTCATCGAGTGGTTATATCACCAGGTAGAGGAAGCAATGTTATTAAAATAGTTTTCAGCATTAATTCATATTATGAATCTGTACATTTGACTGAAATTAGATTGTTTTTAATATGTATTTTATTACGTGGAGTTTCATGGACCCATCGAGCTCATTCTCTTTTCTTTTTACTCGAGAATTGACCACCTGTCTGTTCCATGGAGCCACAAATATCTATAATAATTCTGTATTATAGTGATTCTAATGCTGGAATAACAAGTGAATGTCTTTTGTGTCTCCACAGTGTATGTGAGCGCTGTCTGAAGGACCTCTCTCTCAGGTAACAAAGCATTTACTGAACATTTTGTCTTTTGGCAGATCAGGATTATGAGTTGAGAAACAAGTTCCCCTGCTCTCATATATGCACATACAGTTTAATATTTATGGGACCGTGAGCAGCATTAGATTCAAGTCAATTCATGTTTACGTCACAGACTAGGGATGCACGATATGGGTTTTTTTTCTTCAGCTGATTCTCATAATGGATAATTACCTGCTTCTCATGGCCGATACCAATAAGATAACTGATAATTTCACGTTTTTGTATCTTAAAAAGGAGTTGATAACCTGTAGTTTCTGCACACCTGAGGGTAAGAGAGGCTGAGATGTAGTGAGCAAAGATGGATGATTTAATATTCCAGAGCTCTAATAAGATTTGTTGTTAGACTTTTTAACACTTTTTAACAGTGATGACATGTTTGGCTCTCTAGTCTACTACTACTGTTACCAGTACAACTACTACAACTACTTCTTCTGCTTCTGCTTGTGTTTTCCGGATGGGAGAAGTTAGCCTTGAAGGCTTTCTATCAGAAAGCTGTATTATAAAGAGTAACAAACTCCATGCAGTCAGCATTCCATAGTGGCTTAGAGGGTCGTGTAAAGGGCTTTCACCCACTGGAGCTCGTATCCCGTAATAGGTTCTATTTTTCTTTTTTTAGGTAATCTTTTAATTTTTTGGTCACAGTTTGGTTAGGTTCAGGCACCAAAAATACTTGGTTACGTTTAAGAAAACATCCTGGTTTGGGTTAAAAATTCACCCTTTCACAACGTTAAACATTACAATAACCTTTTCTGGAAGAAAGCTTTCAAGGCTAAATTCTGCCATGTTCTTCTTCTTCTTTCTTCTTCTTCTTCTGCGTGTAGATGCTATGCTTGTCGAGTCAACAAAAGTAATTTTGTTTGTATTATCGCCTCTATTTATCAGCTATCATTCCAATATCACAGAAAGCAGATAATATAAATTTCCCTTTACATCCCTATGACTAGCTACTGTGTGTGTGTGTGTGTGTGTGTGTGTGTGTGTGTGTGTGTGTGTGTGTGTGTGTGTGTGTGTGTGTGTGT
>JBBPCS010001652.1:0-14723 GCA_037974645.1 Hollardia meadi
CCAAAACTACAAATCATGATTTACCAACAGGACATTTACACTAAAACATGACTCCAGCAACACAGTCACTGTTTTATCCAGGGGCATTATGTTCACTATGGGCACTGTTATGTTCTCTAAATTTACAGTTGGAGTCAGTGTGCCTTTTTTACTGGCCGTTCTGTCTGATCCTACAGAGCTACCGTAGTTGAGAAGTTACATGTAGCTAGTGCTAGTAGCCCTGTGCTCTTAAGCTGTTAAACATTTCAAAAGCACCAAGACAAGACCTCCAAATAACTTGCGCTTAATACATTGTGGCAGGCAACAGTGTACTAAGTGGCAGGTGAAAGTGCAAGTTGAAAATATTCAACTCAAGCGAAAAGTGCAGAGCGGGGTGACAGAGCCACCGCTCACCCGCAGACAGCTGGTGAGCTCTGGGGAACTTTCGGACTGAGGGGCGGGGGCAGAGCGGAGCTTCTCGAGGAATAAACACAAGTCAGATATCTCGGATCCGATGTACTTTACTTTGTGAATGTACAGATGTATAGCGAGGAGAGTGGACAGAAACAACCGGCTGCTCAGAGTCGCACTGAACTCAGACACTCACGCCATTGGTGCTGTGCGAGGCGAGAGCAACGCCCCCTGATGACGTAGCCACTCCTACACTCGACTGACCAATCCTGCAACTTCATCACTTACTTACTTACTCAGTCAGCCACAGAGCAACCCTTAGGGCTGGCCCTCTGCGATCCAGCCAACAACATGTGTGCTTATACTTGCAGGCATATTCTCTGTGGAAATGAACTAATAGCTGATTACTTCACATTGCTAACTCAATCTGCTAGTCTGCTACTACACTAACCAGGTATAGCAACCTCAAACGATCAAAAAACTCAAATCCGCAATGCATTTAAAACACATACAGCCACCATTAGATAGATGCAGTAGATCAGCTTGCTTCTTTTAAATGTTATCGAAAGGTACCTTCAAGTTAAGCCAAGCCAGCACATGTGTATGCAAAATGGCTACATGTACTGTATATCAAGAGTATTGTTTGAGGTCCACACCTAATGTTCTAATAATACATACATTTGCAAAAAATACACTTGCAGTATTGAAAAACGTCTATTGAAATAAAGCCATAAAAAAGCTATAAAATTCATGGATGATTTTATGCTGTTGTTTGAAGGCTATATACGATTCTGCCATACAGCCAGCTGGCAAGCCAGCCAGGTACTGTAAGATGGCAAAATACACAATCCTTCCCCAGCATGTCTGGGTCTTGGACATGCTGTGACTTAAATCTTCAAGAGTCTGTACATCAATGAAACTTGTTTTGATAAATTGTGCTGGTAGTCTGTTTAGTTTTCCTGGTCTTAATGGCTGAATTACAGTTATACAATTCAATCTAAATTATTAATGATTTTCTTTCTCTCAACATTTATAGCCTGATTCCCCAAATTATTTTAAAATTAGTCACATGTATTTGAGATATTTGATTTTGTCAGTATCTCAAAACAGTAGAGGGCACAAGGGCCCCTTCACCTATTCACACACACACACATACACACAGATGGCAGTAAGTTACCATGAGCAATTTTGACATGTGGACAGAAGGAGCTGGGGATCAAACTGTCCACAATGTAGCCACTATATAGTGTGACAAATGGCTGGACAGTGGTCTGATCTGAGATACTGCACTTATTAGGGAAGGCTGATGAGTTTGGCTGTAGTATGTTGTATCAATGACTTTGTTCGTGTTTTTATAAGTGTTTTTGATCATTTTTAAATGCTTTTAGGTGTATGCGTGTATATACTGTGTCTGCATGTGTATTCATGTGCAACTGCTTTATCACTGTATGCAAGCATAGTTTGCAATTTTGGCCTAGTCGGCCTCTCATAAAGACTCACATACAATGAGTCACACACACACACACACACACATATATATATATATACACACACACACACACACACAAACATTACACTTTATCATCGACTAGAGAAACTTCTGTAGTCATTGCAGTTCTATATATTTAAGTAGCATAACAATACAAGACAAACAGATTGATCAAGTGGTGTTTTAAAAACACTACTTGAAGCCTAACAGTTTAATACTGTATGTTTGTAAAGGGAGTTATCAATGTATTGAAACTACACAGACACATCATTTTGTAATACTTATGATGACAGTAATATTTCCTCTTCTTCAAATTGTTATTAACATTAACATTTACAAGGACTCCAGGGATTAATTGCTGTGCTATGACCTGGGCTCACCTTAGTGGTACACACATCGTGATGACCCCAGCAAGAATGAGTTCTGAGTATGTTTGCCATGGCCTTTGGAAGATAATATTTTCATTTCCTGTTTTGTTCACATCACAATTGCAACATTTATAACTATAAGGCAGAAGATATGGCTTCTCTGCGTTTTGGATGTTGTATTACCGAACAATGATTATGTCTGATCACTGTTCAGATCTTGTCAGATTTGTAACAGTGACTACAAGGCTTTAAAAAGTTTCTTTTCAAAGGAACAGCAGTGAGGGAGCAGTTCAGAGATAATTTTACAGACTAGCCACAGACTAGCTTTATGCTAACATGAACTCAGTATAAGGTCACATGGCTAGTTTGCCAGTGAGGTAAGGTAAGCTAACATTAGCTCAGAGAGACAAAGGAGCAATGCTGTCACCAAACTGCTTCATGAATAATTACATGCCGAAGGAACCTGACTGCTCCGGTGTTTGACATTGACACCAGGTGCTGCACTGTTTTAGGGGGGAAAAAGCCCACTTCCAGTGCTCTCTGCCAGCTACTGCACCGACAACTGATGGCAATAATTTGGGAAAAAGCTCCTCCCAGATGTGAGGGCAACTTCAGGTCTTATAAAGTGAAGAAGTCTTGCTTTTACAACCACCCACTCACCACCCTTCCGTTACACAAGTACATTACTTATTTGGAGAACATAGTAATGATTCTTCAGGGTGGCAGATTGGTCAAGTGGTTAAAGTGACCGTCCCATCATGTAAAGGACAAGAGTTCAATTGCAGTAACAGCCGTACATTCTGGCCAAAAGCCCTTCAGCAAGATGGTAAAAAAAAAATTCACTCAGTCACACTGGTGTTTTTTCAATTAATTTTCATATTAAATCTAGAAGCTAAGGCCCTAAAAAACAAATTGTGACTCATGGAGCAGATAAATATGGAAAAACTATTTATCACAACGCCTGCGGTCACTGAACATTAGTATCACATCACAATGATAAGGCACACTTTGTGGAATTAGAGTACACTGGGAACTAGGTGAAGAAATGAGAAAGACAATGTAGGCATGTGTGTTTGGATGGAAGAAGATAATGTCTTTATAATATGTTGCATAAGTCACACATGCATGGAACAAAAATAATGAAAGCAGATGTAGTCTTGCCTTACACTTTATGTAAATGGTCCTAATATATGTGGGAAACTGAAACTTTCCTCAGAAAGCACCAAGTAGGACCATTTTACACAATACTGACATCAAGTTTGTTGTCAATAGATGTCCACCCTAAATGCAATCAGTTATGACTATTCATTTTACTGTTATCCACAATGTTACATGTAGGTTATGATGCGTGTCTCAGAACTCAAGCAGCATTTACATAAGAACATCTTTTACCATCTTTGCAACTCTTTGAATGAAAGAGGAGAAGCATGTCATATAGATATATACAGTATCGACATAAAGATCTGAATATATGGGGGAAGGACCCAAAGTGCTACGAGGAAACATGTGCATATAAAGGGGAGAATGTGCAAACCAATGACTGTATATAAATATGGACGACATGACCAAAACATGTGGATCACCCCCCATAGCTGGCTGCAGTATAGACCTCCTAGACATGAAACTCTCCCATTCCATGTAAGCTGATGGGACAGGAGGCAAACAAAAAAAAAAATCAACGATCATATGAAATAGATTATTTCCAAAAATGGTTTCTGTCATTTTAGATAGTTCTGATCAGACGTATGTTCAAGTGTTCATTTTTCTGACAAGTTTGTTTTCAATTCTATTTGATGCTATAAAAACATGATGCGACACCATGATTGACAGGGACAGGACCTCGATAGCTCCAATCCCTGATGACCACTGCGCAGACTCTGGCCGCAAATGTCATCAGCGCAAGATGGCAGCACCTGTATCCTTGATATTTTGGCCTAATTTTTGTACAAGTGGAGACATGTCATCAATCTTGATACAGTCAATAGCGCAAACACACTGAAAGGAAGAACGTGACCAGCTGGATCAGATGTAAATCCAGGGCACTCTTGCTATGAGGCAACAATGTAACCACTAAGCCACAGTCTGACCACATTTCAAAATGACTGAAGGAAAAGGTGATTAAAAATCTATTTATTCCTTCCAGTGTGTATTTTGTTTACAAGCTCTCCTAAGACCTATTATGGTCATCCTTTATTAATGTACCTTTAAAGTAAACAACTGAACTTACATCTTAACATTGAGTATGAATTTCTTATTGAGAGATATGTGTTTTGTCATAGGTAGATCTGAAAGAATCAATGTTTGATTATGGCATAAGTGGTTGTGCATTGCTGCTGTAAACTGGGCAGTCAGACAAGAGATACCGACTCAGTTCTAACAAAATAAACAGAGATGATATCAGCTTTTCATTCCAAGAAAATTCTGCAAGTCAGAATATGTGAGATTCTAAACTATGTTGACAGGTGTTGAGTAACAAGATAATCATTACGGTGCTGCACATCAGAAGCCAAGCAAAGGGGTACATTTTTAGAAACACAAGATTGATATATACCAGTTATCAGTGCGCCAGTCAAATGCCACAATGTAATTTCAAAGCCTAAGGGTCCTGCAGAGAAGGAAACGTATAAAATAAGTAATGGTAACAAGAATGTCAAACAATAACAAGAGTTCCATTATTTCACAAGTAGGAGTTTGGAACCATTTCAAAATTGGTTGGTGGCTTTTTATAATAATGCATATTTAAAGCAAACAATAATTCAGTGTTTACAGGAGAGGGTAAATGAGGATAAAGCTAATCAATCAGCAGCCACTGTCAACAAGTTGACAAATAATTAATTATTCATGGATACTTTACATATTTTAATAGTCTAAAATGTTCCCACCTAGTGATACAGATCATCTTTAAAGTACCCATGGTTGTTGTAGGGAAAAAAAAGTTTGCTTGGAAGTGAGGCAAACTCAAATAAAAGACAAAAAAAACAAGCAGGACATGTATCTTGAATCACTGATGTCAGACATTGAAATGTCTAAACAACTGCAAAGCATGGGGCCCATTCATGGAGGAACAAGCATGATGTATGAGTTGGCCAATTATGAACATACAGTTTGTTTGTGGAAGATCATTCTCTGCCATTGGTTTGTGCTTTTTACCTGTTTGTTGTTTTAGTTACAAATCCTCCAGATTAGCTGGTAATGAAAAAAAGCTGACAGTCTTCCTCAGAAAGGGACCAAAGGAAGTGCGGATGGGAAATGTGAGGTGGACCCACGCCCTTGAGTATAATGCTTCAGACATACATGGCTATTAACAGTCCTTAATTTGATTCCGCCGTACGACCCGGAACAATCAGGAGCAGGCTTGTCTTTAAGGATGACTGGAAAAGCCCAGCCAATGGAAAAGTCAGTCTGCATAGCAACATGGAGACGATTCAAAAACAAGCTTACTCAGACCCCTTATAGGTCAGTTAAAACATCAGGAGAAAACAGACCTGACAATTTTCACACCTGTAGCCACTAGAATGGAAGAAATGCTGAAAATTGCAGACAAAACCTCAGTTAAAACCCACCACTCCACAATTAATAGAACTATCTTGCAGTAGAGAAGTCTATGGCAGCGCAATTTGTTGTAGTTAGTTAGAACATGATGGAAACTTGTTCCTCATCCTCACTACCATGGCCAGTTTAAGAGCCTTTCCATGGGAACGCTCCCCAGTATACCCCAGCTGCCGGAGTGGATCCAAGAGATGCAGGGTTTGAATGTGGGCTAGGGCGAGCCACCATTAAACTGGTGATCCCAGCATGGCGGTAAACCTCGGTGTGCTTCACTCCTTCCTACTGTAAAAGCCTGGTTAAAGCGTCAGGCCTGGCTAGGCAGAGACAGCCCTCTGCCCCTCCCTGGCCAAATACTCTACCTCCAACGTGATGCTAAAGCTAGAGGAAATACTTTGTTTTCAACCTAGTGCTAATTATAGAAACCTTATGGATGTCCAATTAAAGCTTAAGTCTCAACACTACTTCCAACTATTTGTTTCATGTTTCTAATAATAATAAAAATGGACAAACTTGCCGTATAAACTAGTTGAATAGACAACTAATTTCTGACACTTGCTGCCATTGAGATTGATCCTATATACATATATATATATATATATATATATATATATATGCTCTCATATAGACATGTACAGTATAGACATAAAGATAACCTCATTTGACACATATGAGATTTGTGTCAATTGCGTGAGTCTCACGCTCAATGTGCAGTTGAGTTGAGTTGCATGTTTCAGATGCAGCATATCTGCTCTGTTAATCACTGTCCTCCTATGAAGTAAAATTAGCACCACAAGAGCAGAAAAGTGCAGAAATTTTCTATATTGGTCTGTTTAGATGCTAGTGTGATCCTTACTCTTCAATACCACTGCTAACATTACCTCTGCCCATTGCTTTTAAAGAGGCAGTTCACCTCAGAAATATAAAAATACATATTTTTATTCCTACCTGTAGTGCTATTTATCCATCTAGATTGTTTTGGTGTTAGTTGCAGAGTTTTGGAGACATAGGATATGCCTAGAGATATCTGCCTAGATGGATAAATAGCACTACAGGTAAGAAAAATATTTATTTCTGATCTTTGGGTGAAATGCCCATTACTTTGTCTGTTGTTTTCCTGTGGCTTAGCCTCTGTGTAGCTGCCGTCAAAACACAGACACCGACTTGCCCCCTCCAATGGCAGAGTAGAAAATGAATATACATGTACAGTATTTTTATTTTATTTATTTATTTTTTTACTTTTTAAGAATTTAAATATAGTGACAAAAATACTGATATTATTTTTGACTGCAAAAGGATGACTAATTTCAGTGATTTCAGGTGGACTTTAAGAAAGCTTGAAATTCCAGCAGCAATCAAACTAATAACATTGATCAGCAACATTTGCAAGCCCCCACTCATTGTCATATTGTGCACAGAGCAAGACAAAAATATGCTACTTTTTCTTACACACAAACCTTTGCCATATTACTTTGAGGATGCTATGCATTTGCAGCACTGTATAATACAAAATCTGGGTGAGCAAGGCATATATCTTTATTCTTGGTTATGGCTTTTTTCTGCTTACAGTGGCCATTGGTTCCTCCTATAAATTACATGTTTAATCATTCCTTAATTATACCTGGATTGTCCCACAGAATGTAACTGTATGTTACGTCTTTATGTTATTAGCATTTACTGCTAATTGAGGCACTTAATAATCACAAGTCCACCCCAGTTTGCCACACTGTCCCATTGTCCATAACTGTAATCCTCGATGACCTCACTTGCGGGTTGATGGTTGATTATTAGTCTATAATGGTTACAATTAATTTGGGTGGGGAAAATTGTTATTCAGTATGTGCCAGTCAGATAAAATAACCTACTGACCACTCTGTCTGGAACTGTCTTTGTCCTATGAATTATAGTATAGAGTATAGAGAAAGAGGTTACACAGAGGTTATGGTGCAGTTCATTCACAGCCAGTCAATAGGATGTAACAGGAGTTTATGAGAGCAGTGCTTAACACTGCTTGACAGTGACCTGAGTTTGCCTTTAATGTGAGTCAGACACCCTTCCATAGCGCTTGGGTTACTGTCTTCTACCCCCTCTCCTTTTAAACTCAGCTGTAGACACGTACTGGGTGAAAAAAAATCTTTATTGAATTAGCTCCTGACTGTAAAGTTAACTGCCATCAAGCTACAGACTTTCTCAGGTCTTAGGCCAACAGGTTTCCCTTGCTAAAGGATCCCAGACTTCTGCCTTGTCATTGTGCAGTGGCTTTGTGTGCAGTCATACAAAGGTCATTCTGGTATACCATACAATTAAATACAATAAACAAGATTAAACAAAATTTCATCTGCAAGGTTGTAGAAGATTAAATCCATGCATGTTAAATGAAACCTGAGGCCAAATGAGTTTATGAGCCAAATCCAGACCCCAAAACAATTTGAATGTGCTGTATTAACCAAGAAAAACACTCACTCCACCAAAGAACACAAAAAATTACAGAATATGCGAATCACACACATACTCTAGCCTAAATATAAAGAGTCTGTATTTTATTCGGCGCTAACTTGCTCATTATAGACATGTGTGGCCTCTGCGCAGGTCTAACTAACTTGACGTCAGAAATCAGCCACTAAATAGGAGGCACATGGGAGTTAGGAGTGAGGGTTATTTTGAAAACCCCATCAGCAGACTGGCTTGGTTTGTCTGATTTGGGTTGGACCTCACATGGTCACCACACCACTTGTCAAATGTTTCATCTGGTTTGAAATTGCTCTGGTGTGCAAGTGACTATCACGGCTCCAAGTGGCAGCTAGATGTCTAAATGCTGGTTTCAGTGAAAGGCAAAGCCATAATGGCGCCTCATTTCCAGTCAGCCAGAACATTTTCTTACTTTTCCAACAGAGGGAATCTGACATCTGGCAATGTAGGTTATGGTGACATGCAGAAAAATATATTCTGGTATTTAATATGAAATGGTATTTCAATGAAAAAATCCACTATTTTCACCGACTGATTATAGAAATTAAGCACACAAGTGCACAGCAACATTTTTTATTTTTTTCCTTCGGATGCCCTGTTACACTGCATCGAGCAAGAAAACAATCATTCTCACATTTAGCAGAAGCATTGCCCAAAGCTGCTTATCTACTCTTGGCAACTCAGGAAATACAGCTGCTTTTGGGGGACAGATTATCAGCCAGCCTTGAGGAACTAGAGTGGTTTTCAATAAATTTTTTGGACACTCATTTATTTCTTTTTGTCCAGGATACAAATCAGCAAACCACATGGTGACATTTCACAATACAGTAGACAAAAATGTTAGTAGTTACTATGAAATGAGTGAGGACTAAATCAGGAATAACCTGATAATTATTGAATTGATAATGAGTAGTTCCTGAATACTTACTAGAGAACAGATTGGGGTACTAGGCTCCAGCGCCCCCACGACCCTGCAAAGGATAAGCGGTGATTGATAATGGATGGATGGAAGTGCAGTTAAAAAGCTTGGTGTCTTGCTAAATGATACTTCAATATGGATGGCCACTGCTAGGTAATTAAACATGCAGCTTCTTGTGTCATAGGTTATCAAATTATGACCAAAAACAGGCTTAGGTAAGGGGTTTCAATGACTACCAGTTAATATCGCACGTTTTACTTGATTTGAAATGATAAGTCGATGAATCATTCAGTCAACTTTTGAAGTAAAAAATGCTGAAGATGTCTTGCTCTCAGATTTCTCACATGTATATGACAGGAAACTGAATACGATGGTCTGATACAAGGAATTTGAAGACACCACAGGGGTCAGTATGTTTGATACTGCTACTGACATGTAAAGTATGTGCGATTTGTATGGGATAAAACATGAAGAATCAGTGGTGTTGTTCTTAAAGGTAGTTTTACAAGTGGATGAGATACAGAACACTGTGTGAAAAATCAAAGCCACATTCATATTCATGAAACCATTGCATTGGCACATTAGTCAAATATGGGCAAGCTTACATTCTTCATACAGTTGTAGATTCCTTTAGATGACGTGAATGGGGTAATTGTCCTGATTGCCTCACGTTTGACTAAACAAAGGATAAAATGCTTGTGGTATCTTTTCAGAGTTTTAAAATCCTTCCTAAAAGTATTACAGTGAGCAATGTTTCAGCATCTGTATGCTTCAAAGTCATTGATCTATGACTCAAACCGGCCTTCTTGAATTGTATTAAATTGTCTCACTAGTATATGAGAAAAGTTATTTCAGGTCAAATTTTTATTTTATACCCGGTTTTTCATTATAAACACTGGTAAATCATGTCTAAAGTCCAAGTCTTTGCTTGTTGACTGATTTTAACTAACTCCAGCTAGATGCCTTAAAACCTTTTACCAAGCCTTTGAATTTCCTTTGTGGTCGTCCTGACACACATTCCTTCTTGTTTTTCAAGTGGAGCTGAGTGGTGACCTCACGTGAAGCATCTGCAGCTCCGAAATTGGAGTTCAGCTGATGTTGGGTTACATCACTCCCTAAATGCAGTTTGTCCTCAGACATTACTACTAGAGCGACTGAAAATATTTTGTCGCACAGACGAAAAGTAGTTTTTAGTCGTAGGTCAAGTAATTGTATCACACCTCTGTGTCTTGACTGGCTCTGTCTTCTACTTTATTGACATTGTGCTGGATGGAATTATACATTATATTAGTGTATCCCTCTGCAAGGGTGTGTCCTTTCCCCAAAAGACTACTTTATCTTCTACATATCAGTACTCCAACATAGATAAAAATTAACAGCAATCAAATAATGTTGATGATGAACCATTTAAAGGAGTAATCTAACCATACTGCAGTAGCTTATTAGTTTACTTGTACCCTGCTCTGCACCACTGATTATAGGATTTTGTTTCGGTGGAATGATGTGCAATAAGTACAACAGCACATGTCATTCTGTTCAGCGCAGGAAAAAAAATGGCTGTTAAAACTTTCAATAAATGACATATTTCACATCCATGTGACTCACTGTGAGTTTTAAAAGTAATTACTCTTAAATTAGATATTGGGGAAATACTGTTCCCAAAATAAAAAATAATAATAATAAGGGAAACTATGTTACAGTGTTGTTACATGCAGTGGCATTTGTCTTGGACTAAGACACTTCAATTTTTTTTGGAACCTTGATACAAGATTTTACAAGATCTGTGATGAAATGCATTTTTCCATGGTTTTGTCACAACTTGTGCCACCCAGACCCCAAACCGTCATTTTTCCACATGGTTTGAAAAACACAAGTGACACACCAGTGTTAGAATGACTTAGAAAAACATTTCTGCCACCCAGTAATGCTGTTAACACTGGAATAAATGCTCTTAAAACAGTCTGCATATTAATAACTTTTCTGATTTTAATAGTAATGGAGGCATTTTTTTATCTGAATAATTATAATGAAAATTGTAGCTATTTGTTTTTTAAATTATGCCATTAGGAGAAACATGGTGTCACACAGACATCATTGGCCCAGTATTGGGGGTTGTTAGCAATTTGTGCATGTGAACTTACAGTCATTTCAACTGCTAAACACAAACCCAGTAAAATAAAAGCCAGACAGCATCTCTTGTGGTCTAGAAAACAAAATATCTGTGCAAGAATAGCTTTTGACCTAAGAGCGTCTTTCTTCCCCCGTGTTCCAGATTGGGATGTTTTTCAGACTGAAGCAATATGCCATGAGAGCAAAAAATTACACACAGGAAACAATCTGTGGAGTATTTTTGGCCCAAGAGTAAGATATCTGAACAGTTGGCTAAATAGTTAACAGTGTCATAAAAGGTAGTGCAGCATAAATTGAAATTTTCACAGAGAAAAGGCTATTGATGTTAACTTAATCTTTTTAGGCATCTTTTGGCATGTTTAGAATTTGGCTTTTAAAGTGCAATGTCATGGCTGTTTTCCATGATATGATATAATGTGAATCTAACAGACATTTTTCATTAGGTGAGTAGCTAAATGATGGAGTTACAGCATTGGTTCAGTCAGCCGTGTGTTAGTGTTTCCCTATTGGCCGTTGCACTTTCAAAATTAACCAGAGGCAAAGGTTTCTGTTACGTCATAGGGGGACAACACAAGCTGTCACACTTTACTTATACTATGGTAATAGTCTTTTTTTTAAATTATTATTAGGGGTGGAAAAAATTGATTCACTTAATGAATTTCACTTGATTTTTTTATGATTCCTAAATCTGTCATTTTTATTCCTGAATAGATTCCATATAGGCCTACGTAAAAGTAACTAGCACTTAGTCTGTTAGCTCAATGCTAACTCATAATGGGAATTATCAACGGAAATTCGCAATGCAATCACAACAATATTATCTTAACAAACAATCCATTTTACTTAACATGCTTAACATAAAAAGACATGCGTGCTCATGGCTCAGGCACATATTTTCTATGCTCTGTGAAAAGTACTACCACTTCTACTCAGGGCCGCCCCATAAGGGGGGAAAAGATGGAAAGCTTTCTGGGGCCCAGCTGCTGTTGGGGGGCTCGTGAAGGCCAGCAATAAACATGTTCATCCTAATATAAGTAAAGATAACCACATTTTATTTTGAACCAAAATACTCACCATTATCTATTGAAACAAAAAAAATAAACATTTTATATATTGTTGCTTAAAAAGTAGCCTGTTTCATAATGAAAAACAATAGTGAAGACGTTCTGCATGTGTTTATATAGGAGACAGAGACGCTCTCGTGTCTTGATATAAATAAAGCAGATTTGGGGAGGGCCCATTCACTGGACCTTTTCAGGGGCCCAGCCATGTCTGTGGGCCTGCTGCTACTGCTGCTGCTACTACGACTCTGACCAGCTACAGCAACCTTAAAGGGTCAAAAAACTAAAATTTTAAAATATAGCCACCTCAAGGTGGAGACATTGTGTTCCAGGAGAAGGCAACACATATACAGTATATATTTTTAGATTTTCTATTTTATATATCATACTTCTCACAGAAACAGCTAAATGTGGCAATTTAAAATGTATACATTTTTATTCATTCTGTTGTACATTTTATTTACAACTTTTATATGCAGTCAGTCCAGGGTTTTGAAAGGACACTTTTTAAGTTTAGTTTCAAAGGTCAAGGATGTAAAATATGTCCTCTTTCAAATCAAACATCCCATGTTGTGAGTGGAAAGTATTGTTCTTGCAACTGCATTCATAACCTTTTTTTTTTTTTTAAACTCAAACGTAGCATAAACATGTTATGGATCTGCTTATTCAGTACACTTTAACAGCAAATATTACTGGGACCACTAAAGAAAATTGCAGATGAGCATTTGATATACAGGAATTCACATTATAGACACTACCACATTTTGCACATTGGCCATACAAGGTCCAGCCTAGGTTTTGACTGAGCCTTGTTTGTAGATTACTGAACTTTTTCCACTTTTAGTCATCTTAATGCTTGCTCAAAAATCATGAGTATATTTTGGCTATGGAATTACAATAAAGTAAAAACACAAGTGCATGCTTTGAAACTGGCAATAAAACTCTATTGTTCATATGACTATATTCCACTTGTGGCTTCTTCTTCCTTTTTATTTGCGTCATGCATGACCAACGCTGAACAATATTTCTGAGGAAAATTCATCAGTCAAGCTGTGACACCTGCATTACTGAGTTTGTGACAAAAATTAGATTCATCAAACCAGACATGTGGTATTGTGGTTTTGTAACAGGGATTCCTCTGTTATACAAAGTGCAGCAGTTCCCAAAGGGTGCGACAATCTCCAGGCATCTTTGTTTGTTTGTTGGGGATGCCCGACAGTTACATTTGTGCTTCCAATTATTATCGTTGGCCTTGCGTCCCACCCACCACCGCTGTTTTCGCTAGGTTGACCGGTGAAAGATCAGTGCGTATCAACATGGCTGGTGTTAGAGGAAACATGGAGAGCCATAACGTTACATGGCTGAGTCTCAGTCAGACCCGGACTCAGATGAGGAGTCTGTTGTGCACCAAAATCGGCGACTAGCAGACATATCAGAGTGGTAAGTGTAGTTAGCATCTTTTGTTTATAGTATTTGTTAGCTTGTAACTGGCAGTGGCTGACACAGCATTATTGGTTGTGAACCATACAATAATATCTACTACGATGTTACAGTGTGTTCACATCTTGATAGCCAACTTTGCCTGGGAACTGGCTCATTGGCAACCGTAGTATTTGCAAGTTAGACAGCAATTGGCTTTCGTATTTGTGACGTACCAAATCTAGCTCGCCTGGTGTACGTTTGAATTCATATTTTTAAGAAGAGCGCAGACATCTTCCACTTCAGTAGAATAATGTGAAAACACTTTTCTAGTGGCAAACTTTGGACCCATACAAATCAGTATAGTCCAGGTCAGAAATTTTAGGGGATTTAAACTTAAGAAAAACACATTTTTGACTGGAGGGGGTCTTTAAATCAAATACTATACTAAAACTAAAAGCTGTAAGAAAATTTGTAATATGGGGCGGCCCGGGGCTCAGGAGGTAGAGCAATCATCCATTAACCTGAAGCTCGGTCTACATGTCGAAGTGTCAAAATACTGAACCCCAAATTGCGCCCGATGGCTGTTCTATGTGGGTGCTCGTGTGAATGGTTATCGTTCTTGATGAGCAGGTGGCACCTTGAATAGTAGCCTCTGCCACCAGTGTATGAATACGCTTATGAATGGATGAATGATGGCTTGTGCTTTGTGTGGTCAATTAGACTAGAAAATAGCTATATAAACGCACTATATATATATATATATATATATATATATATATATATACCATGGTCTGGGTAAATACTCCATTCTGATTGGCCGGTAGGTGTGCGTTAAAACTCTTTAATGCACAAGTAGTTCGGCTCAAGTTTAATCACGCTCCAAATTCATCCACCATATCGATATCAAAGTATGGAATAAACTATCAAAT
>JBBPCS010001653.1:0-14720 GCA_037974645.1 Hollardia meadi
AAAGCTCAAGGTTGAGTGACATTTGTTGGTTAAACTTAGTTATCATGTCCTCCAACTCTGTCTCATAAAATCTCTCCAGATGCTGCATCTAGATTTTCCATAAATAGATCCAGGGTAAATATATGCAGGCGGGAAGGGATACAAGCTAACTAGAATTGAGCAGGAGGATCATTATTGGAGCATCAGATAGGATATTCTGATGGGCCGAGACAGAAACATAGGGCCCCCTCACACTTCACACACCTCATTTGGTCTGGTCTTGCTAACTTTTCAGTGTGATCCAAACCAAAATTTACAGGTGTGCAACCTCCCCCAGTCCCAACAGTCAAACCTTGGTCTGATGACAAGAGGTGGTCTCTGTCCACGTTTCTGGTGTGAAAATATTTTTTGGATAGTTTGGACTTTTGGACCAACTACGGGAGTTCTGGCTAGTCTATTGTCAGGCACATGAGGAGAGGAGGGGAGCAAATGTTTAATTGATGTTTGGTTGGAAAGAGTCAGCCAGTCACTGGTCACTTTGCAAAATACTTTCCTGTAACCAGAGCAACGATGATGTTGAGTGACAAACAACATGGCTGTCATTCTAAGTGTCATCTCTGTTCTCTTCTGATTTAATAGGCGGCTTCTCTGCTATGTCGTGAGAAACTCTTGGTTTAATTATTCCTCATGTCGTTCCAAGCTTAATGTATGGACTGGGGTATATTCTATATTAATACAGTAATGCCTTTAGACTGCCAGCCTAAAGCCTTTTTTTTTTTTTTTGCCATCGGATCGGATTTTCTATGTTTTCACAGTTTAAATACACATTATTTAGCGTTTGTGGAGGATTTGAAGTTGTTTTGAGGCATATGCAAGGGAACTGGGCTGAGAATCGAGAAAATATGTTTTAGGCCATTTAAACAGTGAATACAAAAAGCTAAATCTGGCCTTGAATACATGATACGTGATACGTGATAACGAGAAACTGTTCTCGTTATCACGAGATATCATTACAAGGTGTCAGGTGCCAGCTAATATGATCCTGATCGGTGGTGGTTTGCCCATGAACTGGCACTTGGCTCACTGGAATGAGACAGCACCATGCTATAGGCTCGCACCATGGCCCAAAACACAGATACCCCACTGTTGATATTTTTTATTTTCTCGTTATAACGAGAAAAGTTGATATCACGAAAAAAAAAATCTTGTTATAACGAGATACTGAGCCGATTTTTTTCCCCCACTGTGGCATCAATAAGCTTCCGTAGTGTTTAGCTTGGGTTTTCCTCTAAATCAACATTAGACTGTCGTTAGTTATTCTCAGGCTCCACAACATGTGTGTTGCAGGATTGAGGGGCATTTCTTTCCTTATTTTTAAGTGGCTCACTGAATGTTTCTTTTGGGTTTTTTCCCCCTGATGCAGTCTTCTTCTCCTGCTGCATTGTCTTTCAGTGGGATTTAGTCTGTGCTGTGCTGTGCTGTACAGCAGCAGCAGCAGCAGCAGCAGCAGAACTGTGTAGACAGTCGGTGGTCAAGTCTGATACACAGAGACACAGAGAAACAGGAAATAGGAGAGCGTCCTTGCAAAGTAAAGTTGTGGTTATTACCCCCCAATAAGGACAACTGTAATACTCTCTTTTTCTTACAAGAATATGACTTTCTGTGAGCATCCCTCTAAATGTTCTCAAGGACATTGTGTTTTTGATGCTTTTAGTCTTTTTTGTGTTGATATAGAATGCAGTGAAACCCACGAAGAAAAGAAAATAACTTTACAGCAATTTCCATCTTTGCATTATGTGATCATTGGTGGAAAGCATTTATTACTGGCATTTATTCACGTATGATACAATTTACTCAACATTGGTTAAAATTTCACCACCTCCATCAATTATACAATTTGACACACTTTATTTGAGTAATTACATTTCAGGCCTGCTCAGCTTTAGTTAGTGATAATTATGAATTATGTAATATTACAGATTAAACTACCCAGCAGTATTTAGGCTAGGCCAGTTGCAGGAAAATGAAATGGACGGAAAGGGCTGGCCAAGCAACGGAAAATCAGAGACTGTTGTGTCCACATCTTCACAGAGACCTGTCTCCACAGCACAAAATCCCTGATCAAGCTGGTGCACTTGACGGGTGGAACAGAAGTGCAGGACTCTGGCAGGATGAGGGGAGGCAGACTCTGTGTTTACATCATTGATGCTTGGTGCTCAAACACAATCAAAGCTGACGGACAATGTTTCTCAGAGAGCGAACTCCTATTGTGAAACTGTCGACCATATTATCATTACCATATCTGCTGTTTACATTCACCCAGACTCAACTCTCAAAAAATGCTTTGAATGTATTATTTCCTGGGGGTATACAGTATGTGTAAATGTATATTTGAATATAAATAACCGTATATACTGCTCTAGTTTGTTTTTTAATATCCTATTGTATTCTAAACTGAATTACCCCTATATATGTTCTGTGTGTGTAGCATGAAGAGGACAACAAACCTCATTTGTTTTGCAACCCAGAGTTGTACTTGACTCCTTAATACAGGAAATGAGTTGTCAATGAGCAGGCTTGGTTTCTGAACTGTCTCTGAGAAAACCTCACAGCAGAAGGTTAAAACAACTCATTCTTGCCCTTAGCCAATAATCACTTACGATGCAGCATATTCTTTTAAATGCATGAAAATGTATTACACTTTACTGACCACCAACAATGAAACATTATGATGAAGAACACATCATTATAGATGCATCCATATGTACCTATTAATACAGTGATAACTTATGATACTACATGGACTATTATAGCATACTCCGAGTCCTTACTACTGTTGATTGCTGAAGTATCTACATGAAAGGTGATTGATAAGTTTGTGGCCTAAGATAGAAGGGTGTGAGTTATACAGCTCTCCTTCAATGCAGTTCAACTCTCTGACTGATTATGGAGAAAGTTTGAAGTTAATAATGTTTTTTTTGTTGTTGTTTTAGGTAATTGAAAATTGCAGGTCAGTGTTGTCTGATAAAATCACAACAACATCAGCCTTCATTTGCGGTCATCCACTACCTCAAGTTTGACGGCTTGTCACCCAAGGAGGTCCAGGAGGACATGGTGACAACATTATAGGAGGGTGCCCTTTCTTACAGCATGGTGAAGAAGCGGGCCGCTGAATTCAAACATGGCAAAGAGAGCCTAGAAGATGACTTCCGTTTCAAATATTTGTGTCAGTGCCATACAAATACAAATGTTTCAGTGCCTATGTTCAGCTCAGGCTTTGTTTTCAATGCCAATTTTTATTTTCAATGCCATAATTCACTGTCAGCGACTGAAAGACTGGCAGCAGGTACATTGTATCATTCTCTGCCCCATAAGAAAAGGTAAAAAAATCTGGGACCAGTAAACCAACCTCTGCCCACAGACACTCTCACAAAGCCGTTCACACAACTCTACTTGCAGTCGACCTACATGCTTTGAGGTTGCTACGTTAACTGAATCTGAACGGCTTTCATTTGGCCAAATTAAGTCAGTTCTATAAGCAGGGATGGACTGTAATTTAGTATGTTTACTCAAGTACTGTAATGTAAATACTTTTTTTTATTTTTTTTATTTGAGGGATTTGTAGTTCATGAGAATTTTTCTATTTATTTATGTTACTGTATACTTAATACATCCCTACATCCCGTCTGAATACTTCTTCCACCACTTTCTGTAAGTTGCAGCTGAGTCCCATTGAGAGTCGAGGTGAATTTCAATCAGCTTGGAAGGGTTTTATTTTGAAAGACGTGACCGGAAGTTGTGATTATTTTTTGCCACACGGTGTCCGTAGCCTGTATAACACCAAACGATTACTGAGGCCGGGCAGATGGACGTGATGCTGTTGCTGCTGCTCACAGGTGGAGGCTCTGAGGAGAAGTTGGAGCTGAAGCGCAGGAATATTTTACAAGCCGTTTCCGTTCACGAGCGGGACCTCGAATGACTCCCACCGACTTCTTCTTCTTCTAACACCGAAACTGTGTATTTGTGGGAATTAACTCCTCTCGGGATGACTGATGACCGATGATTGAAAAGGTCAGGAAAACCCTCACTTTCCTGTTGTTTTTTGTTTGTTTGTTTTTCATTTAACTCCTCTATGTCTTCCCTTTGTGACTAGTTTACAGAGAAGGAGACCGTTAAACACCTTTCCAACGCATTTTTCATGAAAAAAATAGACCTAATTTAACCATAGTTTGATGGTGAAACCTTGTAATTTTAATAACTGTTTTTGTGGTTGGCTTTACTTCCATAAAAATTCCTTCTCCTATTTTTTTGCCCCAAGGAATATGTAGGAAATGCATTGAAGTAGTATTTCTCTTTGCTACAAACTTGGCATGCACATTTAAATAAGGTATCAAAAACACACAAATGACCATAAAGAACTATCACTAAAGCAAATACAGAAACATTTCAAGTTGCTTCTGTTATATGGGCTATGCATATATAATTAAATTTTGTATTTTAAAAATGTTTTACAGCTGGTATCTCTTGACAGCCCAAACACAAGTAATTGCATCATTTTTATGGTGGTCTTTCAAGTCATCAGTTCAAAAATGTGATTAAAAACTCATGATTAAACAATGCCTGCTATGTATTTTGACTTGTTACAGATGATCCGGGGTCTGCTGCACTCTAAACACAACATAGGGGTTAATCTAATAGAAAGATGACTTTATTGAATTAGGGAAAGCCAGTGGTCTTTTTTGGTGACTGTATATCAGCTTTCAAACCAAAGTAACAAAGCGCTTCATATGCTTTGACACTTTAAAATGTGTCTGCAGCCTGAAACAAGACAGAACATGGGATGTTGCTGCACTGGAGTTATGAGAAATAAATAACAAAAATGGAAAAAATACAAGAAAAGAAGAAAAACAATCTAGGAGCAACTCTTCAAGTTATCATAAGAAAAATGACCAACACTGGGCCCCTGTAGGGCTCTAGCACTTGTTGCCTTTCAAGGCCCCGAGCTGCACTCCTAGTGAGGGTCCTCTAACCCCTGGCTTTATACCAGAAGCCCGTCCTGTGAGGCAAACCACAATTAATTGGAATCAGTCAGCTAACATATGCAACATTTACACATAAACACATTTCTGTGCATATCAACAACTTATTCAATCTAGCCTGACACAGAAATATCCAAATTTGACTTAAGTATGGTACTTGAGTAAATGTATTTAGTTATTTAACACCACTGTGTAATGGCACACAAATTCATCATCATTGTTTCTGCGGAGCTCCTCCTGACCTACAGCCCATCACTTATAGGCCTCATTCAGAGCACATCCGTGCAGGATTGTGTGGCGATGTGGGAGGACAGTCCATGAACTCCGGTTTCCAGCTCCCAGCGGGGAGCAACAACTCTTCCAGACAGGCTTTCTTCATCCGCAACAAGTTTGCAAGTTTGCATTTCTCCTCCTCCCAGTGCAGTCTCCTATGATGCTGTTTGAGGCTCTGAGCAACATCATAGAAACTCTGAGCAGTTTGGTGGACCTCTGAATATTTGGTCTGATTGTCGGCTTGTGTGATTAGCCACCGCAGTGTGACGTAGGATTGCGTTTATCCCAAAGTTGAATCTGTTTCAGCTTTTTGCCGCATTGCCACACATTTTCCTTTTTGGCAACCCCTGCAGCCCGCACTGCCGCTGTCTAAACCCACCACTCGCACTCAAAATCAATGGGAGGACTGGTGTTTTTGCCGCAACACCTGATTTTGTTTTGAATAAAGCCTTAAACTCCTGAGGCTGATTTCCTTGCAAGTGTATAATTCCTGACCCATATTATGTTTTAGAGAGCTTGTGGGAATATTGGACTTTTGTTTTACAAAAGCTTGAACGCGCAAAAGTTATATAAAGTGTGTGATCTCTAATCTCATCTAAAGTTACCATGACTTTTAATTTGTTTTCAGTGTAATAAAAAAAATTCAGCTTTCATGCGAGAAAAAAAAAATTGTTTACTTTTGGCAAATTCTGAGAGATTATCATCAAAGAAAATTGTAACACTTCAATTAAATCGCAGTATGACGGCCTCATTTAGTGTTGCACTTTTCCTTTAATGTTTTTTCTCCAACAAAAGTGAAGTTAGTCTCAGGAATGAAATGTTAAATATCATCAAGGTTTGGATAAAGCAAAGGTAAACATTTGAGTTACACTTATTTTTTCATCTGGTTTAACAGCTTGTTCCATGTTTTCCTTCTATTGATAATATAATCATACTTTTGCATCTTCCATACGTATCAATTACAATATCATATTACACGTGGAAGAAACATCATATTAAACTGACATGAGTTAGGTTGTTGTCCATAATACAAAATGATCATGATTATAGTATATCTGAGTCAATTCAGCTGGAAGCATAGGCAGAGTCAGGGTCCCACAGCCACCAGGGGTCCTTGTCAATATTCATTTCCTCATCATAATTGACATACCTATTTAATTAACTGAACTGAAATAATATTAAGTTTCCCTTAACTTTCACCTTTTCACTCATTTGAATGATATAATTGCTGTTCGGCTTATTGGCATGATTGAAATTCAGTCTTTAACCAGTTATCCAAACGTATCCTGGATAAAAAAAACATAGTATCTTAAAGCAAGTAAAATGCATCGCTGGTACATAATAAAGACTGACCAGGTGATGTGAACATGAATTCATTATTTACTGAAGTCATTAAGCTGGACAGACCAGGACCATAGCTAGAGTTTCAGAATCAAAAGTCCCAAACCTGAGCCACTTAAACTTGACCCAAATTTGAACCGGACACCAAAAATGAAGTCTATAAAAAGTTCTTAACTACTGTATTTAAATATTTAATTCCAAATGTATAGTGGAAACAGATATTGAGTGTAAAGTGTTAAAATTTCCAAATAAAATATACCATTGACATGACCCCTTGCTTAAATGTTTCGTTACATTTCACCATATATAAACAGATATAGTAAGCTGGTGGTAAATAGTTTATAAAGGATATGGATTCTCTACAAGGTAAGTAAAGTTCACGGAGAGCCTCAAACCATCAGCTGGAGCTGGATACAGAGCCTCTCCAGGAACACTAGTCCACGCTCCCATGACATGCAAATTTGCAGGTGCAACCACTTTCTGTCTGGAAATACTTCCAATTATGTCTGGATGTATTTGGCTGCACAGTGGTGGCTTCCTCCCACAGTCCAAAGACATGCAGGTTAAGTCAATTGGTGTCTCTAAATTGCCCATGGGTGTGAATGTGTGTTTAGTTGTTTGTCTCCATATGTCAGCCCTGTAATGAACTGGTGATCTGTCCAGGGTGTACCCTGCCTCTCACCCATTGTCAGCCGGGATAGGCTCCAGCCCTCTGCAACCCTTCATAGGACAAGCGGTGATAGATAATTGATATTACCAAAACTACCACATTTGTGTCCAAATATGGTTGTGTGTAGTTGTTCTTCAAATATTTCACATACTTAACATCTGGGAAAAACAGAAAACACAAAATTTAAATTAAATAAAAAATTAAAATTTATTCGAGTCATATTTCAATTTGCATATAGGAAGAAAAAAAAACACATTACACAAACCAGTATGATTTAGTAATATTTACACACACACAGAAATAACTATCTGGCATACAATGTAGAAATCTGGAAATATTATTTTTACAAATATGTGTGTATTTAAGTTTCTATAGTTACTAGGGATGGCCATTTTAAGTAATTTCCATATTCCAGTACCTGCATTATTAATTATAGAGTCCTCAAGTACTCGTAAAAAAAAAATCTAGCGTAAGAAGGGGGTCTGAAATTACCACACAATCGAAAATGCGGGTAGGCATTAGGGTTAATCTCTTTCATTTACTGATCAATGATGTTTGCAGCATTCATGAAGCTGTAACCTGCTTTTTAAAGCAGCGAGGAGTGTGGCGCTGAGTGGAGCGGAGCAGGAGGAAAAGAGAAGCAGCCAGTTGTCAGCAGCAATAAATGTACAGTGCAGGTTATAGTTTGTCAGTAAATAAAGGCTGCAGCTTCTTAAGGCCAAAGTGAAGCTCCAGTGTGTTGTTTCTCAACTGCTGGAAAGTTTCCCAGCTGCAAGTCCAACTATTCTGATAATCGATTTATCATTCCAGTAATTTTTCAAGCAAAAATGTCAAACATTCGTTGGTTTCAGCTTCTTCAATGTAATGATTTGCTGCTTTTTTTTTCGTGTCTTTTTTTTCGTGTCTGAATGAAGAGTCTTTGGGTTTTGGACTGTTGGTTGAGTCCGGGAAATTGTTTTGAGCAATTTTATGTACCATTATGATTAATAAATTAAGCAATTTAACGACGGAGAAAGATTCTAGACGGTGTTGAAGTTGTGATGAATTCATCAAGTTCTCTTTCTTTTTCTTCACTTTTGTTTTGTTCACTTCTCTTTTAATTGTGATTATTCTGTTTTCTTTTGTGTGTGTATGTGTGTGTTACAGAGTTCTGCTTTGTTCAGCTCACCTCTCATCAGAAACGTCCCAGACATTCCCAACATATTAAATATATAATATGTATATAGTATACTCTTTGATGTGGGGAGAATTTTGTATTCCAGGTCACAGCTGTATAAGCCAGAGAAATCGTTCCACTTTAAATGTTTGATGCATTGCTATAGGCAGTGTTGTGTCTCTCTCTCTCTCTGTGTGTGTGTGTGTGTGTGTGCGCTCCGAGCTGTTAGATGTTGGCCCTTCCTCTTGGTTCAAGCCCTCATTTCCAACCACAAAGCGTCTAACTCTGCATTAGATTGTCATGGTATCGACTGGTCCTCCTGAACAGATTAATTAAATCTGCTGTGGGAAAGCTGCTCTCTCAAAGGAGTCCTGTCTTCTGAGCTGCACAGAAACAAAAATGAAACAAAACCTGTATTTTTCTGCCTTTATTTGACCGTGTTCAGATCATTGCATCTTTCCTTCAGAGTGGGGTGACTTTTCCCTGATTTTGTGTGTGTGTGTGTGTGTGTGTGTTTCGTCTTTGTTGAACAACACTATGTCCCTTGAAGCAAATTTAAACCTTTTGGAGATAATGCACTTTAGAAGCTGCATGGGTTATAATCTGTTAAATCCTGGTCTGCGCTGGATGTTTCATTGGATTAATTGATCTGCACAGTAATGTGTTCAATACCCTTTAAAATGCTGACGAACTGTGGCTACATCCACAGTACGTTTTCATTTTAAAACAGAGTTTTAAAACAAAAATCTCCGTACAGACGAGTGTTTTAGCACCGTTCCAGATATAATCTTCGTCCATACTAGGACGCTTGAAAATGCATATCACATACACAGTGTATGCGGGTGCCGGAGGAAACGGGAAGTAAATTGTCTACTTGGTTGCAGAAAATACTGTAACGACTTTTACTTTTACTTCACATTACTTAGCCTACTTAGACTTATTTACTTTTATTTTTTACTTTCTAGTATATTTTACAGTGCTGGTACCCAGATCATTACTCCTGAAAACTGGACAAACATGTGAAACATGACTGCTCTTCACAGAATCCTCCTGGATAATGCTATTTTTATTAAAACATTGTCAATAACATTGTGCTTGTCTTTTCCATCATTGTATTCTCAATGTTCTTTTGTGTCTTTCTAAATACTGACAATATAAGATCCATCCAGTCAATGTACAAACTCAAACACTCCACAATATCATAACACATACTCCGACTTCACTTTTGCTAATCATGTTTATAGCCACATACGTACTCTTACAGTCGAGCTATTCTTTAAACTGTATTTAAATTGTATTTGTTTTACAGCAGAATCAGCCTTTCTCTTTAATGTATTATTACTGTACAATGCCTTTGAATGTAACTACACCACTAAATGTTAACAGAGTAATTTAGCAAGTGAGGCTAACTCTAAATAACACGTGCAAAATAGCTGAACACAGTAAGAGCAGGCTAACCAAAGCTATAATTTACTCACGTTAGCACAGTTTAAACATTGATGCATTAAAAACAAATCTATTAGTCCACAGTCCAAATGTGTTAGCGGTATTCCAGAGTCTTCCTTCGTCCATCGTGGTTATACATCGTGTTTGCTACCTCCATAAGCATCCTCGTTTTTGTTGTTCCATCCATATGCGGACCCAAGTTAGTCTTCCACTGAGGTTTATCCAGGCTGATCTGGACATTCAATAGTTTTCTCGCCATTTCCGCGGGAACCATAACTTCTTTGATAAAATTATCCCATTAGACACTGGTTCTTCTTGGTATGCGCTGCCGCCGGGGCGATCCACTTAGGGCTGACTCCGCTTGACCAGGGAGTTGCTCAAATAATAGCTTCCTTTGTGCACATGTATGAAGTAGTAACATTATAAAAAGCAGAATTTACCTGCACAACAGCTGCTAACATAAACAAGATGATCAGCAACACTTGTAATTTTTATTCATGTTGAATTGACCACTGAGGGTCCTTGTTTTCTTCTGGAAAAGTGTAACGTTTTAGGGGCGTGACGAATCAGGGAAGGACACGTAGTGGCTGATAATCAGGAAGTGAACATGGGTGCCTGCATCATTGTTTCCAAAAGTCTGTTTCTGCCCGTCCAGATTAAAACGCAACCCCGGAGTTTTCAATCTGAAATGCAGTCAGCAGTGTTCCCAAATGTCTCCATTTTCCGGGCTCTAAAATGCCAGAGTAGTGTGGCTGCTAGGTGTAAACGTAGTAAAAGTTATGCATTTTAAAAGTAAAAAAAACTAGTGTCGATGTGGCCTGTATAATAAACCGCTTGCTAAGCCCTGTTCCCCTTTGGTATTGTTGCTAAACTTTCTAGTCTTTCTCTCTCACAGAGCACATATGCAGTTTTCAGTGACAGCGTGGCAGATTTGAGTCGTTTTTTAATGTGTTTTTAATTCAAATAGAGGAAGACAAAAGCTGGCTTGTTTCTAGCATTTCGATTGCACATTTTATCAGCTGTAGCTAGCCAGCGAGTTAAGCTAATGCTTACTAGTTAGTTGAACCCGAACATTTCCCGCTGACTATTAACAACCCTTTTAGAAGGGTCTTAAATGTGCTTTCTTGTGCTGAAACACAATAGAGAAGAAACAAGATAGAGGCTACATTATTTCTTTATTGTTAAACAGTGTCAGAAGAGAGATAACTCTAATTAATGTGGATGCCAAATGTAACATTATCTCAGGTAACTGCTTGGGTTACTGGAGTCTAAATCTCTCCAAATCCATTAAAACAATGGACAAAGATGCTATCGATACCCTAAACTCTGACCTTTTTGTTTTTTAAATTTAACCCGTAGGTAAACAAAAACTAAGTTAAATTGCTTCTTGGCTGAACATGATAACATCGGTTTTACTTTAGAGTGGATAAACACACTTTTATGTTTTACTCTTGTAGTTTTGGTTTGGAAAAAAATACAAGAGCGCACCAATTAAATCTGTAGTGAAAATCCAAAGCATCCGTTCTAAGTAAGCTATTGTTTCTGGCAAGTATGGTAGTAGCTTTACTGTAAATCCCCATCTGAAAAGAAAGTCTTGTACTGCCTTTTATTGTAGAAAAGCCTTTTTTGAGTTCTGAGAAGAGACTAACTGGGTAAAGGAGATATGCCTCTTTTTGATGGACTGTAATGTCCAGGTACTAAACGCCAGTACCTTGTGTCAAAAAGAAATGTCTTACCTGCTTACCTACCCACCTACCTACGGAGACCTGGAGGTGTCTGAGAAAAAAAATTAATGCTCAATTAAATATGGGTGTTTGGTGAGTGATTCGATTCTTTTTCCGCACAAAATGGACCGATCGTGTGCCACCTATTTCCATCAAGCAGGTTGTATGTGTTGTTGAATGCGCAGTTCGCTCCTCTTTAATAAAAGAGAAAGGAGATTGTTGGACGTATTTTTCTACCACCCAAACAGCATTTACACACCACCACCCAACAGGTGACAGCAGAGAGCGAGTGGCTCGTTGTGGTACTTTGGACCCATTGACATTAATAAAGATGGATGACGCCTCTCCACTTCCTCCCACTGTACAAAAATGAAGCCAAAATATCCCGGATACGAATGCTGCCATCTTGCTCTGGTGACATTTGGAGCCAAAGTCTGTGTTTTATTCTACTTTCTCCGTCTTGCATTTCTGGGATTTTAAGAGAGTAAGAGTATTTTTATCTATTTAAATACACTGTTGTGATACCTTGGTACATGTTTGCTAACCTTAAGGAATATGTCATTTTTTTGTGTGGGTTTGGTGATGAACCCACATAGAATTCAAATTCCCTGATTTGCAGCACCTTATTTTAACAGGTAATGGTAAAACCCAGTTGCAGCACAACACCACAGAATAAAGTTGGTAATGACTTTTATTGAAACAACAGGTTTAGCAATATGGCGTAGATTCAGGATGTGGATCTTGCTGGGGAAGTCAGCGGTGATAATCCTCTTCGAGTTTCTGAGACAGATACTCACACAGGAGTGGAGATCTTGACACTCACTTGTCGTGGTAGAGGCAGGGGAAAGACAAACAGCCACAGGAACGGGTAAACAGACATCGGATAGGGCGAAGGCAGGTATTGTGGTCGGGACTGAAGGCTGTTAGGTTTTCCGGGGCAGAGACGAGGTGGGAGAGTCAGAGACAGGCAGGGTAGTTATCCGGGGCAGAGACGAGACAGGAGAAACAGAGACAGGCAGGGTCGGCAACGGGAGATCAGTCCAATGGTTAACGATGGAGAGTCTTGCATGAAGTCAAAGAACAATCTGGCAGAGAAGTGGAGCAGGAGCTTATATGGGGAGGTTGATTGCAGATCAGAAAGAGGTTTGAGACCAGGTGAGTGGAGTTTGGCTGATGAGGTGGGCGTGGCTGACTGGCAGAGTGGAGCAGTGGTGAGGTGAGTGGAAAAATACCAGACTGGCAGGTGAGCGTGTGAGCAGATTGTGACACTTATTGCTTTAATGCCACCCCCCCTTCCAAAAAAGTGCGACCCACCCCAAGAAAATAAATACAAAAATTTCACAAGCCACCACTGCCAAATTCATAAATTAATATATTAAATGCACTCTTAATGCCCCGCTATTTTTAAAATGACAAGTGCACATTACAGAGCTCTTAAACTTGAAACTTGATAAAGCACATTTAAACATACATACTCAACATACTCAAGAATTGCATTTAGCTCTGACACTGTCCCATAATGAACGATGCTTGGAAATATTTTGGCCAAGTCAAAGTGAAATTAATTTAAGTGATAGACTAATCAGTTTTGTAATTGGTGGTCACAGACGTGTATATTTGCTGTACCTTCATCCTTTGTTTAGTGTATGGATAATACACTGTGTAAAATTTACAGTGTTAATATTACCTGAAGGTGAGGAGTGGGATTAGAATATGGTCAGGAAAAGAATTAGAAAAAAAAAAAGGTGGCGCTTTTTACAGCAGATTTTAATCTGAAACAAAAACAATTACCTCTCTTGAACCAGTTTCGCTAATCTCACTTAGTAGTACAGCCCTCAGCACTGAGGCTGCTGAAGGGCTTTGGCACCACATTTTTGACTGTATTAGAATTAATAGCCAAAAAAACCCAATATATTAGATCAGATGTTGGAGTAACCTGATATGAAATCAGTTATTTGACCAAGCCAATTACATGATGCCTGAACATCTCGTTAGGGTGTTTGATGACTTCAAGTTAAGTAAGTTGCTGTATATACTTAATATACTGTACATATACAGTTACTGTATATGTATATTAAGAGGTAATATAAATGAGTTTGCCATAACATGATGTGTCAGTGTCTCTGTTCTGTTGGTAGTCAGGTGCAAATTTAAAGCAGCATGAACGACAGAGACACAGTTTAATATTAGAACAGAGAAAACTAAGGTAAAAAAGAAAAAGCCAGAGTGAAGCCCCCAAAACAGCACAATACAATCGCAGAACTCCCTAAAACTAATCCTATTGTTTTTTTAAACAACCAATCTTGTCAGCCATCAAGACACCCTCCCAGTCGTAGCAGGTACCCTGCCGACCAGCATGACTTATGGGTGACTAGCGATTTCCCCCATCCCTGGGGGCTCCAGGAGCAGCACCTCGGCCTATGGTTACGACCCATCTGTAAATCAGGAGGCAGACCTTGGCTGCTGAACTACTGATAGTCAACAACTGAACATTATTTAACATCAGGGATGTTTTCAGCACAGTGTAAGCTTGTGATCCAGAAGCCGAAGGAAAACTGCATGGAAAGTTTAGCTGCTCCTTCACTGTTGTCGCTTTGAAATTCACGGACAAGACGGAAGCAGACAAAACGCTCCAGTGTCACGTGAACACTGCCGCCACGTGAACGGGATGCTGACGTGACGTGAGGTCATG
Source organism: Hollardia meadi (assembly GCA_037974645.1). Classification (NCBI taxonomy): domain Eukaryota; kingdom Metazoa; phylum Chordata; class Actinopteri; order Tetraodontiformes; family Triacanthodidae; genus Hollardia; species Hollardia meadi. The sequence continues at coordinate 14,321 of JBBPCS010001653.1, forward strand.
TGATGTGTACAGGTCTGAATGAGAACTATGGATAATTCCTCAAATAGTGACCGGGGCATTTATTTACTTCAACTGCAGAAGGTACCAGTCCTTTATATGAAGCAGGCTTGTACTAAAGGCAGGCCTTTATTTGTACCTAACACACTCTGTTTGATAAGTACCGTGTAAAATACTGATAAGATAACCGACAACACAAAATTTATCGGTCCGATAAACGATCCGATAATCGGTAACAATGGAATAACATGACAATAACAATAATTTACCGTCCCTGTTATGTGGTGGATGATCTCGTCCTCTGCTTGGAGGGTAAGTAGCTCCCTAATCTCGCGTTGTCTCCACAATTTGTAAACATTTTCGGTTGTTTTTCTTCTTCTTTGAGTTAGCTGCTAACTGCTGC
>JBBPCS010001654.1:0-11959 GCA_037974645.1 Hollardia meadi
AATTAGTTATTTGATGCTATAAAAAGGGGCTGAAACATCATGATTGACAGCTGAGCCCTGCTCCTGATTGGGTGGGCAGGTGTATGGGCGGGAACTCGATACCATGGCTCCACCCCCCGATCACTACTGCACAGACTCTGGTTCCAAATGACATCACCAGAACAAGATGGCAGCGCTCGTATCCGGGATATTTTGGCTTCGATATATTTTAAATTTCAAACGCACATTAATGAACAATGATGTAATAAATCAGCACTGTTGGTCCGTCCTCAGGGCACCACAGCAAAAGAGGTCCACATGATGATGTTTTTCTTTAAATAAAAACCAGTAGCCAATTAAAAGCCGGGTCTCTGGTCGGGGGCGTGGTCAACATGAACAAATAAAGGCCAGCCCCCAGATACAGGCGCCTGTTAAATAATGTGTATGTTAGTTTAAACATATCAGACATTTCTACCACTTTAATTAAATAAATGTAATATAATATGTTGTGGATTAATCACCGAAACTTTTATCATCATATTTCAGTCTCTGCAGGTCTGTGTGTGTGTGTGTGTTGATAAAAGCCCCCTTCATGTACAGGCCTGGCGCAGGTTGATGAAGAACTCGTTGGTTCTTACAGACTCCTCACTGCAGAAGAACTCTGTGGACTGTAAACTGAAGCGGCTGATCGAGCACAAGTATAATAGTTCCTTTGAGAAGCCGTTTGTTCTGCAGCAGCAGGGTGTCGGCTCATGAGAGACTCATGTTTAAATATTGAAACCCCTCAGGAGGAAACTCCAGGTCAACGTTTAGCTCATCGTCCTGTTTTTTATCAAGTGAACTGCTGACGTCAGCGATGGAGAAGCAGCTGGAAACACTGTGTGTACCTGCATTAAATATTCAAACTTGCTGATGAAAATTCTGCAAAGTTTAATTAAAGTACTGGCTGTATTTTAGTTTATGTACTGAGGAATCTGCAGCGAGCGACTGAAGTTCCACATGCTGTGAGACAAACAACAACCTCAAAAACAACAAGAAACACTTCTTTAAAACTTTAACAGCTCGACCCAAAGATGCAACATACACACAGGAATGATGCAGGCTAACAAGCTAACAGGCTAACAAGGACTCTACTGTCTGACTGCTACTAAATCGATCTGAGCCCCAGACTCCAGTCGAGTCGAGTCGAGTCGAGCCGACAGCTGCAGTCGGTCTGAGAGTCCGACTCAAACAAACCCACCTGGTTTCCGTCGCACGGGTCTTTTCTTTCCGCTGCAGAAGCGAACTTTGCTGAAGACGCTGAAGATGTGTCTCTCGCACAGCGACCTCGGGTCTTTACTCGGACTCGAGCGCCTCTTGTTGGTGGCAACCTTTTCGCTGTTGGACTCTCGAGCCTGGCGCTTCTGCCGGATCAGGGAGCTGGCGATGGCCGCCGCCATCTCCCCGAGAGGAGGACGGAGCCACCGAGGAAATAAATATCTGCCCCCGAGTCTGAGGATGCTCGCTTTCTAGTCCAAGTCAGGTGACATGTGTGTACGGTAGAATCCACTGAGAGTCAGGTCACCTTGTTTATGGTCGCTCCATGATTAAAAAGTGATTAAAAACTCCTGAGATGATATTTGAAATGAAATCCGGTGTGTTTCATGCGCTGTGGTCTCATCACAGATGATATTTAAAAGAATAGTTTATTTTTGTCTTTTCAGTTCACATCCTGCAGCTCTCCTTTACACCAGAGGGGGCGCCAAAGACACTTTCAAATCTCTCGGGGACATTTTCTTCAGCTGATGAAAATTGGAACTAATTTGTATTCTGTAATGATCAAATGTTCAGAAAGTTCGACAGTTTGAAGAAAAATCTAAATTAAAATCAATACCTGATAAATGCTGGATAAATCAATAACTCTTCCCTGAGTTAGGAGGTTGAAACTTCACCTGAGCCTCAAACGAACAGCAGCAGCCCGTACGGATGCAAACAGCACAGTGCATGTTGGGTAATCACTTTCTATGTCAGGCTTTTAGACTGGAGGCACGTGGCTGCAGCAGCCGAGGATGCGTGCACGAACGGAGCGGTGAAGCATCAGCGCTGCTGCATCTTCACGTCTCCAGGCGGCGGTGGGACGTCGGCAACTTCCAGAGATGTCTTCAGAGAATCGACGGCAGGAAGGCGGCAATCAGAAACAGAACGAGTCAAAGAGTGACAGCGAAGTTGACAATAATCCCAGAGATGAAAGGAGGCGACGCAGCAGCAGATTAAACACAGCGACTGTGTTCTGCTCTATTTGACTCTCCTGCCGGATCATCGTCTCCTCCTCCTCCTCCTCCTCCTCCTCCTCCTCCTCCTCCTCCTCGCAGGCTGAGAGCTGCTAAATGTGAGAGGCTGAGAGAGAGAGAGAGTGATGGAGAGACAGGCGGTGGAGGTGTGGAAGGAGCTCCTAAAAATACTCTGCCTGATGTTTCGTGTTGCTCCCACATCAGACTTTCACTTCATCCTGCTGACGGGAACTCGCTCCGCAGGACGACTCTTCACTGACGGCAGCCATCAAATCCAGGTTTAAGACGTTCGTTCAGTCTCTGTTGGTCCGATCACAAACCTCCTGCAGTCCAGAGGGAGGTGGTGAAACCAGAGAAGAAGAAGGAGACCTTCTGTTCAGATTGGAACCTGGTCTGAGATCAGCTTTAACGGAGCTGGAATCTCAATATGACACTCCAGATCAAAGCGTAGAGCTGCCACCGTCAGCCAACTAATCAATTAGTCCAACTATTTGGATTGATCGATGTGGGCTGATACTGATACTACCGAGCAGCAGCCTCAGATCAGCCGCAGATATTTAACATTAAAATCATGAAAAAGAGTTTTCTGGTTAATGTTCTCTCTGCAGCTGCTGCCTTCACTGAAGGGAAAGAAAGAAGGAGTTTACAGTTGTGCTTTGTTGCTGCGTTTGAGAACATCCAACGTTCATTCATCAACAGGATTATTCAATGCTTCAGATCAGCTGAAAAAATGTGTATTTTTAGGCCGAAACTGTGTGAGAGACGTATTCAAACATATCAGCTCCTCGTGGTCTCACCTCGTGCTTTTATCAAAACAGACTCCATGTTAAAACCGTGTTAAAATAACAGACTCTGCTGTGCTGTGACGGCTGTTACATAAAACCATCTTTGTGTCGTTACAGCAGCAGAGGAGTCATGAACATGCTGTCAGGGCTGAGATCTGCTCTGAGATCAGCTCCAATGCTCCCTGAGCCTGCAGGTACCAACACAGAACCGATCCACTCACTATGGAGACCACAAAACCCTGAACAAACCCTCACAAAACCCTGAGAAAACCCTCACAAAACCCTGAGAAAACCCTCACAAAACCCTGAGAAAACCCTCACAAAACCCTGAGAAAACCCTGAACAAACCCTGAGAAAACTGATCCGAGTTCAGTGGACAGCTGAACGTTTCACAAGAGTTTTTACGCTGCATCTGATTTAATCTTATACAGATGTTTCATGCTCGATTAACCTGCTGATTGTTTTCTCCGTTCATGGATTAATTGTTTGGTCTAAAAAGTGTTTGTCAGAGTCGGGGTGACGTCTTCAGATGTTTTTAATTTTGAAACCCAAAGATCTTCAAAGAGATAGAAAACAAAAAACAATAGAAAACCCGAAAAACTCCAGAAACTGAACCAGGAATCACTTCATGAAGATTCTGTGAGCATAAAACCAACAAATAATCCTGTCTCTCCACACACACACACACACACACACACACACATGATGACACGTGATGATGATGATGATGATGATGGATGTTTGTTGTCAGTGACTCATCTTCTCTACAGCTCATAATTGGATTGTGTAATGAGCTCTTCATCCCTAATTGGGCTCGTCTACACTCTGATTCATCGTGTCGCCTTTCACAGCAGCAGGAGCCAATCACAGTGAGGTTACCATGGCTACGGAGCTGTTTAGCCTTGTTTAGCTCCTAGTTTTGGTTTTCGTCTCTGGTTCAGTCTCCGTACACCACCCAGACATCGTTCACAGTTAGCTGATCGAGTTATATCGCTGGGATAAATCTGATATTAAACAGGAAACAGACGACTTTTCTGCTTTACCTTCTCATCATGAAGTAAATCTTTATTTCACGGTGTAATAAAGAAAAATGACATCATCAGTGTTTAGACTGGTTCCCTGTAAGCCTCACTTTCATTCATTCTTACCGTTGCTTTTACTTTGGCTGCTTGCACTTTAGCGCTGCCACTGATTTTTTTTCACAATTAATCTTTTAGTTTATCAAATGTCAAATAATTGTGGATAAATTCTCATCACAGTTTCCACAGAGCCCAAAGTGACGTCTTCAAGTTGTTTATTGTGTCCAACCAACAGTCCCAAATCCAAAGACTCTTTTGAACCAGCAAATGTTTGACATTTCTGATGAGTGAATGACTGAGATGATTAGTCAGTTATCAGCATAGTTAGCAACTACTCTTCTTTCAATCGACTAATTGGTTCATTGACTGATTGTGGCAGCTCTCCTAGCATTAGCGAGCAGGTTGTCTTTACAACAGCACCAACAATAACACCACTTAGAAAAACTAACATTAAAATAAGAAATAAAATCAGACTTCTGCAGAGTGACACTGTGAGAAAAGATGGCAGCAGCTACATTTCAAGTCAGAGTTTTCCACAACATGCTTCACAATAAAAGCCTTGTTAAGAAATGAAGGGTTGCTTTCCTTTGAAACACAGAGTGCTTTTAATTTGAAACAGATACAGGAAGTGTTGATTTGTATTAACAGTGTATTGCAGTAACTTTAACAGGACAAACAGAGCGGATCAAAACAAGGCTTCATACGAAAGTATTGTAACGTGTAACATAACGTTAGCATAACCTGCACCAACTGGTTACTGATGAGAGCTCCCTCTGCTGGTCGGAGTAGTATAGCAGCAGTGTGCACAACTCTCAACTCTAGTACATCACAACAAAACACAGGGAGGCAGCACCCTGTGGGGCTCAGCTAATCCACTAGCCTCCTGCTAACTAGCCGCATGCTGCTAGCTCTCTCCATCTACACCTGACAAATGTCGGGCCAGTCCGGGTGGATAAAATCAAACCGGCATAACGAGAAACGTAAGTTGTCTGTTTCCACTGACATATTTAGCTACAACAGCTGCATGTTGTTAAGGAGGTTTGGAGAAGGCGCCGTTGTTTCAGGACATACTGTATTTCCTCAAATAACAGCTGGCCGTCCAGTAAAAAGGCGGGTCTCTAATAATGGCTGGGGGTGTGGTCGACATGGACAAACATGCTCTGTTGTTTTACATTACTCAAGTGTCACTGTGGGTGTTTGTGTGTTAATGTCCCAGCCAATCTCTATGTTGTAGTACTGACAGCAGAACGCAGTAACAAACTTTAAAATGGGACCAGATTAAGAATTATTCCTTCAAATTAACTGATGAAGCAGATGGAATTAAAAATAATCTGCCCCTGCTTCATATAAAGGCGTGTCGCCCCCTGCAGCTGAGGTGAATAAAGTCCTGCTCACTGTTGGAGAAAACATGTCCTGCAGGTCACATTTGGTCATGTTGCTGTGTGTCTGCTGGATGTGGAAACACTTTCTAACTTGACGACATGTCTGTCCGTGTTTTCCTCTCTGCTCCGTCACGACTAACATTTCCTGAGTGACCTGAAAACACTGTAATTAAACTGCAGCGAGTTTCAGCTCTGCAGTCACGTGACCTGTGAACACTTTGATGCTCTTCAAAACTAATCCTCCACATCCAATCACTTTGTTTCAGGGCCCGGGGGCCCACATGTCCGGCAGGTTTCACGGATCCTGCTCACAGACTGAAACCAAACAGGTTTAACCATCATCACATCACTAACAGGGCCCTGTGGTCAGTGAACGTACCGCGGAGCTGAATGTAGGTCTAGAAAAAACCAGGTCAGCGTCTTTAATTACTGACGTGTATTTGTGTCCTCGTACCTGCACACAGGGACAGAGCAGAGAGGATGTTTTCTCTGATCATCAGCTACGTCCCGTCTCCAGTTAAATGAAAACTAATGACATTTTTCTCCAAAGTTACAAAAACATTGTGGCTGCGTTTCTACAAACGTCAAACCTGCAGCCATAAACCAGGGTGTAATATTCCACAGTGACCTTTAATTTAAAAATACACCCGACTTTCACCCAGGAGACGCGTCCCATGTGAAACCAAGCGTCACCGATCTTTTCCTAAACCTAACCACGTAGGTTTTGTAAACTGAACCAAAGTAACGTCGACCTGGAGCGTCTGTAAAATCAAATCTTTCCTGCTTTAATTTCATTTTAGACAACGGTGAAGACATCGTGAATGACGAGGATGTCTTTGTGGGGTACTATTCTACAATTCTCTTCCCTCTACGCTCAGACACCTCATCACCTCACCTCGTCTATAAACTAGAGTCTCCGCCTCCACCCACCATTCACCACCAATTTTGATTTCTTGCCTCAAACATTGGGAAGTGAATTTTGTGATGAAACAGCATCTGAAAATTGTAAAAAACTGTCTGGTTTTGGCTCGACTGGTTGTTACGACCATTCCGGCACTTTGCATTGTGGGACACAGTAAGCGAGGTCGCCTGGTCCGATGCATACTGCAGAGTCTTTCAGAATCAGTACAACTTCCAGGAACTTTTAGCATCCTGCAGATTTTGCTTTTGTTCGCATACTGCATGCTACATTTAGGATATATCATTACGTACTGCTGGTATAGAAGACGGTTTCAAATACAGGCCTAGTTTTGTTTTTCTGCTTATTCTACTTTATTTTTCATTTCTTCATCAGCGCCGTTTGAAACTTGACTTTTAATGAAAATCTAATACCTGCAGACATGCTAACATTAGGGTTGGGCGATATGGACTAAAAATTTGATCACGGTATTTACAACTGTATGGATGGTATCTGTATTATATCACGGTATTTATACACTTAATAAACAAAATACTATTTTATATGTACAGGAGCAAAAGCACCAAATTTATGCATTTCAAAAGTATTTTTTATTTTAAAAAGAAACATTTCAAAGACTAAGAAAGATTAAGGTATGACAACTATTTCTTAATGAACATTATAAACATGTAAAGGGCTTGAAGGGTTTCTCCAAATGAACAAATACAATAAAACAATGATCTTGATGAGGCCCCTAATTACTAGAACAATATGCCAACCTTTTCCTGTGCAGGACTGAAATAACGAAAAACAGTAAAAACTAAAACTTCAATGAAAAGTCATCAAAATAACAATTAGCCCTCAAAGTTTTGAGCCAGGAACACCAGCCTGTTAACATTTTCTGGCTTGAGGGTCCCCTGGTGCATGTCACAACATTGCCCCTTGTGCTGAAAGCACGCTCAGAGGGGGAACTTGGGGCGGGGATGGCCAGGTATTTTTTTGCCAAGCGACTCATGCGGGGGAAGTGGGAGGAGTGCACTGTTGCACTGCTTGAAGAAGCTACCGAGGCTGCTCCTGGGCTTCTTTGATTGTGCAGGAGCAGAATCAGCCTCTGTCTCTGACTAAATAGGTTGCTCGTGTTGCCACTTTTAGCTGACACGACACGGCTGCACAACTTGCAAAATACTGTTTTTTGGTCAGTGTTGGATGCTTTAAAACCAAACCAGTTCCATACCACCGACGTCCCTCCTCTCTTCGTCACTAAAGTTTCATCCTCGGCCCCCTCACTTGTCTCTGCAGTTCCACTCATTTCTCCTCAATCCGGCAAACTGTCACACACAATGTTTCTTTCTCTTCTTAGAATGTTGCGCGAGTAGGCTAGGCTATCAAGCCAACTGACCAACTGACATTTAGCAGAGACGTTAATTCTATTAGGCACGACTCCAAAGTAGCCAGTTAAAATAATCTGACGTAATACCCTGTCCATGCAGTCATTATCACAGCACTTAGATTTTTAAGAGAGAACCGCAACTGATGTGGAATTCTCTGACAGCTGAAATTCTTGGAAATTTGTATGCTTTCTTTCATGCTTTTAAAAAATATCCCGGTATTGACGGTATTGTGAAATTAATGCGGTGGCATGGAGTAATACCGTAGACAACTATAATAACGAAATATCGCCCACCACTAGCTAACATCAACATATATCACAGTTTTAACAGGACATAACTGCAGAGCAGGCAACAGGTGGAGCCCCCTGCTGGTCTGACAGTGCTGAATCTGATCACTTCATATACAAACACCAACTCCTGCTGGCTGTTAATGAGCCCTGAGATCGACTGTGGGGCTGTCCTTCAGTCTGTGTGTGTGTGTGTGTGTGTGTGTGTGTGTGTACACTTCAGGTATGTTTCCTGATCAATAGACAAACTGCCTCATCAGAGGGCAGGAGAATGTCAGCAGGACACGAAGCCATTCAACCAGCACAGACTGAGAACACAGTACTCACAGTACACTCAGAGTACTCACAGTACACTCAGAGTACTCACAGTACTCACAGTACACTCACAGTACTCACAGTACACTCAGAGTACTCACAGTACACTCAGAGTACTCACAGTACACTCACAGTACACTCAGAGTACTCACAGTACACTCAGAGTACTCACAGTACACTCAGAGTACTCACAGTACACTCAGAGTACTCAGAGTACTCACAGTACACTCAGAGTACTCACAGTACTCACAGAGTACTCACAGTACTCAGAGTACTCACAGTACTCATAGTACACTCAGAGTACTCACAGGGTACTGACTGGCAGGGCCCATGGTTGCCCGTGAACCAACCGAAGGAGTGTCAGAAACCAATGCCTCCTTGGCCAGCAGGGGGCTATTAATAGCACTTTGTAATGGCCCAGGGCGATCCTGTTGAGTACTTGGGGAATCAATGGGAATGGAGGAAAAACGTAAAACAATCCTTCCGGCCACTCTTGAGACAGCGCGTCCAAACCCAGTGGACCTCCCTGGAGAACCACATCCTGCAATGAGTTGTCTCCACTGAAGCAAATAAGTCGGTCTGAGCCTTGCAGAACCGGGTCCATAAGAGGGCTACCACTTCTGGTCTGCTGCCGATTCAGAACCCCTGGAATGTAAACTGCCCTGAGAGGATGCCAGATATCAAAAGGCCCAAAACAGGAGTTTCTGTGCCACTTGGAGGCCATGTAGGGACCTGGTTCCTCCCTGGTGATTTATGTGATACACCGTGGAGGAGCAAGGTGAACCGCTCTCAATTCCAAGACGTTGATGTGACTGCCACCCCAAGGGGGTTTCCACACGCCACTTACCATCCTACCTTCCCAGACTGCCCCCCACCAACTATCTGAAGGCTGGGGAGCACATCTTTTACCTAAGCCCCACCCCTGCCTATGATCAGGGGTGTGTTCATGTCTCCTCTTACGGGAATGTTTTCTAGACACATGTCCCGCTTCACTTAGTTGGGTGGGTGGAGGCTGTACTGCCCCAGTATGAACCGACTGTTCAGCTCGTCTTGCTCTCTTAACACGCTCCTCCATTGGCAGTTCAACTGCTGCCTCACGAGTTTTCAATGTCCTCCAACAGATGGGCCATACCCAAACAGATGGGCCATACCCAAACAGATGGGCCATACCCAAACAGGAGGGACATTTACGATGAAAAACAAGCAACAGCGTCCAACAGCTGCGATCACTTACAATAAAATATAGTTTAACTGAAAACACCCACTGTATGCAGGTGATGGCAAACAATCAGAGGCCCACCCACTGCAAACAGGGTGATAAGGGCAATACAGCCGCACTTTACAGAAAATAACCAACTTAAATCCGAATGTATTTAGTATAGAGGGAGAAAAACAAATTCAACAACCCCTCCTGTCACACAGGAGGAGAAACGTACGAAAACAAACAGTATTATGTGGACAAACAGCACTTACCTGACGCTGTAGGCTACAATAGGCTAATTGTTCACCACCAGGTGCAACAAGCTGGCTTCCTGAAACAAAAGCAGTGGTTATCACCAGCAGTGTAACCCTCTGCTAGTTAAACACCAGTAAGTGAATCCACATCCAGTCCTCAGGGACACAAGGCGCCTGGTGGTGGAGTCCAAACAAACACAACTTACCTGCAGGTCTCAGACAAGACGAGTGAGGCAAAGAGGAGGAGGCATGTTCACCTGGATGCTTTTATGGGCAGCGAGTCAAGCTAAGGTCAGTCACATGACTTTGTTGATATAAGGTCCCGAGGACAGGAAGATGATGTCATCATTCAAGGTAAAGACCGTGACGGTCTGAGTGAGGTCGAAACAGATATAAGATTACTAAATGCTGATAACATTTGAGTGAACGTCCGTTAGCTTAGAAGATGAAACTGATTGTAAACTTCAGGTTGGTTTCAGGAAAACATTTTATATATTGTCATTTAAGATTTTTAGGAACAATATGACAAATATTATCAACATTGTGGGAAAATATCTCAAATAAAACTTTCCTGCATGACAAGAATCATGACAAGATGTGCAGGAATCTGTGACGCATCAACTCTGGAGGCCTGCTATTGGCTAATTTAGAGGGAGAGGGAGCATTGTGGGTAGCCATGATTGTAGTCCTCATTTCCCACACTGACATTTCTCCAAACGCAGCAGCATCATGCCGTCTGTGTGCCTGAGTGCGAGGAATAAAGTTTGAATCAGTGTTGGACCAATCGGCTGCAGCCTCTCCTGAACTCACTCACAGCTCAGTGTGTGAGTGAAGCCTGGAGACACAGCTCCACCTGCTGGACAACAGGACAACTGCAGCTGAGCTCACATGCTCCGTGTGGATTTCAGGGACAGTCAGTCTCTTCAGTGTTTGAAGGGTGGAGAAAGCAGAGCAGGAAGATGAATCCGAACATGGTGAAGGAGTTTACGAGACAGCAAACAGCAACATGTTTGTGTCATCATGATGGATCACGATCATCATGTCCAGAGCAAAAAACACAAAAACACAACTTCAGCTTCAGTTTCAGTGTTTTCAGCTGAATCACAGAAACTCATCGAGTTTCAGACAGAAAATACGTCTTTAATCCAACATTTACGTCTTCGAACTAGTTTACACTGATGCTTTATATACATTTATACTGTACACACACACACACACACACACACACACACACACACACACACACACACACACACACTGGACATTGTGCTGCTGTAAACTTCAAATTGTAAAACAACAACAAGCTTCTTCAAACACATCCAGACTGAAACACGTTTCACTGACACTGGGTCCAGGTCAGTAAACACAACTTCCAGAACATTTTAATGCCTGTTTCCAGGTGTTTCAAGGAGTCTCCAGGTGTCTCATGGTGTTTCCAGGTGTCTCCAGGTGTTTCCAGGTGTCTCACAGTGTCTCCAGGTGTCTGACAGTGTTTCCAGCTGTCTCACAGTGTCTCCAGGTGTCTCAAAGTGTTTCCAGGTGTCTCACAGTATCTCCAGGTGTCTCACAGTGTCTCCAGGTGTCTGACAGTGTTTCCAGGTGTCTCACAGTGTCTCAAAGTGTTTCCAGGTGTCTCCAGGTGTCTCACAGTATCTCCAGGTGTCTGACAGTGTTTCCAGGTGTCTCACAGTGTTTCCAGGTGTCTCATGGTGTTTCCAGGTGTCTCCAGGTGTCTCACGGTGTCTGACAGTGTTTCCATGTGTCTCACAGTGTTTCCAGGTGTCTCACAGTGTCTCCAGGTGTCTGACAGTGTTTCCATGTGTCTCACAGTGTCTCCAGGTGTCTCAAAGTGTTTCCAGGTGTCTCATGGTGTTTCCAGGTGTCTGACAGTGTTTCCAGGTGTCTCACAGTGTCTCCAGGTGTCTCACAGTGTCTCCAGGTGTCTGACAGTGGTTCCATGTGTCTCACAGTGTTTCCAGGTGTCTCACAGTGTCTCCAGGTGTCTGACAGTGTTTCCAGGTGTCTCACAGTGTTTCCAGGTGTCTCATGGTGTTTCCAGGTGTCTCCAGGTGTCTCACGGTGTCTCCAGGTGTCTGACAGTGTTTCCAGGTGTCTCAC
>JBBPCS010001655.1:0-14717 GCA_037974645.1 Hollardia meadi
GGGGGTGCTTGGTCTGCAAGGGTGTTTGGGCGGATGGTTTGTGCCAATTGGCATCGGTTTCCCAGCAGACTATTGCACTGTAGCAAGATGGTCAATATTATTTATTTCAGCTGTCAGTGGTTTTAATGTTGTGGCTGATCGGTGTATATCTTTATATCACTTTGGCCTCTGTAAAGTTTGGATTTCACTGGCTATTGGCAGTCCTCACCTTGCTGATGCCAGAAGTCATCTATACAACTCTTTATGAAACCCTTTGCAATTATGGGCAAAAAAAAAAAGTCTAAGTTAAAATGTCAGTGTGGTGTTTGATCTTACTCATCAAAAATTTAAGAATCTTCAACTTAAGGGCAAATCTGGAGGTCTATGTCATAAAATCGTTTCTCTTTTTACTTTTAAAAAAAGTTATTCTAAGTTTTCCGCAACCATTACTTCTGGGATGAATACCAAATGGACAAAAGGAATGTAAAAAAGAAAAATAGCCAGTGCGAGACTTAAAGACTTACGCATTTAAAGCCACGTAATGAGACTGCAAAAATGGTTTCTTTGATGCACAATGAGGCACACAGTCATAGAAACTGTCTTTCATTTGCACAAGAAGTTGCAGTCATTGTGCTTAGGGGTCCCAAACCTCAGCAGGTAGAAGCCACCTCCATATAAGAAGCACTTTTAAATTTCTACTAAAGGGAAAGCATCAGCTCTTGTCAAACAAAGTTTAAAGGTTGAATTGAGCATTTTGGCATGCAAACACCAGAGGTTCATTTGCTGTAAAAATAAGAATGGTACAGCTTAATCAACAATGTGAAACATGATGGCATATTTGTGCTGTCTCTTAACTCTTGCTTGTTAAAATCCACCACCGCATTGAGGAATCCATGTACCATGGATCAAAATCCGGCTGCTTCTGACAGGAGGCAGGTCCAGCAGGACATTGATAACCTCCACATTTACACACTCATGCTTCATTGACTGCCAAGTCAGGCTTTTGTAATGGACATCCCACTTCCCTGACCTAAACCTCATGCTAGGACCAGGGACTGAAGAGAGTGGAGAGATTTTGCATGGAGCCATTGCAAAATGATCTCTCGCCTTGTCGGGCTCGATGCTTATTTACATTTTTGTCCTCTCAGATGAACGTTTCCACAGATAAAACCTTCCATTTTTCCCTCATACCATAGAGAATATACAGTAGATGATAGCTGATCAAAACCAGCATGCTGATATATGAAACTATGCATTATACCTGCTGAACATCAGCATGTTAGCATTAATTGTAAGCGTGTAAGCATTGTTAAAGACTGTATGGTGGAGCAGCTAGCATGCCGTACCCAGACAACAAAGGTCAGTTCCAAAAGGTCCCAATTTGCTTTAATAAACAGCCCAATTTGTGGCCCTTCACTTACTTTATCTAAGTCAGTACGGACCTCTGGATGAACATGTTGCCCATCCATGATAAAGCGCTGTTGTGCATAAGGGCGGTATCTCACAGAGCTGCTAGCAAAAAATTTTATCCACTAAAAATATTGCTTTAAGCTCCTTTAATGCTTGAGAGACAGTTAGAAATAAATACAATAATAAATAACAAGTCAATTGTAGGTATCATCAAAGTAAAATGTATCAATATCCTTTCTTACTATCCTTACTGCTACATGAAGTTTATTCATTCAAGTTAATAAAAAAAATGTAAGTAGTTCTCTTACTCTTGTGATCAAAAATGATCAGAAGCTCAGTGCTGAGGCTGTTCTGCAAATAGTTTTCGAATAAATATTAAATACAGCAACTTCTGATGAACTCATATCAATTACAGACTTAAAATAAAAACTAGCGTCACTGAGCGTCACCCACTTCCAGTTTCAGTCCTGCCTATTTTGTCTGTATATTTCAGTCGGTTGAACTGCTGCAGACACAGATCATGCTATACTCGCTCATCCCTAGTAAATTGCGTAGTTTTTATGATATGATATTGTGTTGTTTTTTGTTTTTTTTTCTTTCAGGTGCGACACCTCTAAGGCATAAATTAATCAACAGGGACAATATTTTGGGGGCTCAAACAATATTTTTCAAATTACTTCCCTGAAATATCCACCTGTCTCTCTAGATAATCATGCAAGTTTAATATTATTTTAATGGCTATCCAAGAATTCCATTTGAAAGAAGTATTAACATTTTTATGATGCGTTTATTATTTTAGTGGCTCCTCTTTGCTGTTTCAAATAATATTTGATATGCACAAAGATATAGATATTACATTTAAATATCTAATCACTTCTGCACAGCTGTCTACAACATTTAAGTATTATATAAGAGTGTTTTTGTTTTGTTTTTTGTTAGCAGTGTCCTTGTTGGCTTTAAAGCTGAGTGCTATTACAGGTGAATGTGGTAAAGGGCACACCTGACTGTCGAGCACCCACTGCGCAGCTTCAATACATTTGGTACAAAGGGTTTAAGCAGCCAGTGATATCTTCAAACCTCAGCGTTTGTGTCAGGGCCACTGTACTGGTTCTTCACACAACACGACCCACTGCGCCGCTGCTGCATAATACATCACCTCCTTGGCACCAAACGGGAGAAACACCATTGCAACTTACATCTTCCGACTGGTGAAAGACAGGCCTTTGAAGCTCCACTGCGTGTTAACTCCACAGAGTGTCAGGAGCACTGCGACCTGCCATTGCCTCTGAAATAAATTTTAAAAAAATACAAGACTTTGAATGCACAGCAGCACTTGGAGAGCTAGACTGTCTGAGTAAAGATAAATTTGCTGCTGGCATGGAGGAACGGGGAAAATAAAGAGTGCGTTTATCTCAAACTCAGTGTTGTACGCTATGTCAGGGAAATAATGGTGCGTTGTTATCAGGATGAGGCCAAAAAAAGGCCCCTGTTTTCTACCAACCTGACAATTTAGTGTCCTTGTCATGTGCTACAAAGAGCAGAGTAACAAAATCAGGGCTGCTCTCATTCGCTCGAATCTGGGAAGCAAACCTGTCCTAAGCGTGCGAATATATCTATTTCCAGTTAGTTTTAGATCAAAAATCCAGCACATCCCCACAGATTTGGTCCCCCTCAATGTTGACTCCATGGCTTAGGCCTTGGCTGGTATAAACAAACAGACTTTGCTTCCAGTCAATTTGACACTTTGTCAGTGCTCCTACAGAGAAAAAAACAAATAGCCAAAAGCACATTTGCAGCATGTGATCAATAATGAAATTGTTACTTTTGTGTCTAGCAATGTTGGTTGAACTATGGAAGAATATGTTATTAAACCGAAAGTGAAGCTTATCTAATACTTGGCAGTAAAAACACTCTAAATGGCAGAACAAAAGAAGAAAAAGAGACTGCGTTGCACAGAACGTTGTCGTCATTAAGGCTTCTAAGTGTCTGCTCCCTTTTGTGACAAAAAGAAAGGTTTGTTTCTTCTACAAATGGATGCTCACAGCTAAGTGTGGCATGTGCTGCTGTATAAAGGTGTGTTTATGGTGTCGGAGAAGGTTTGAACTGTAATAAATATGCCGTTTTATAACTAAGCTCTTTGTCAGCCATCTGCTCTTTCACATTCAACTTTAAAAGTTGAGCCAGATTGAGTGTTTTTGCTCACCAGAGCCCTCTGTTTCAACACCCCTGCTGTGCCCAGGCAACCATCCCATTGAAATAGAAAGTCCTGTTGTCTGTCTGAACGTTGTCTTAAAAGGGGACTCCGCTGATTTGACACATCAAAGTCTGTTTACAGATTTTGGGGAGTGCTGAGGAAAAACATAATTTATAAAGCCTTATTTGGCTCCAGATGGAGTGAAATCTGATTAATTGCCTCAAGTGATGTCACTCAAGGCAGCATTGGCTCAGTCTGACAAATGAAAGGAAAACTCTTGCCATTGTGAAGTTAGAAAGTAATGAGCTTTATCTCACTTCATCTCTGCTTGAGAATAGTGGCTTGAGGCTTCATTAACTGCTACTAGCTTAACACACCAGCATGTCCAGCCACACTATTGGAGGTAGAGTTGCATTGTGGTTCATATTTAGCTGGCAGTTTTTGACCAGATAGAAATAAAATAAAATTAAAGAAATAAGAAAAAAAAAAGGATTATATTCTGTTTAACTTTGCTGAACTTTGACACGTACATTTCTTGTTGTTCACCAATAAGAGGCTTTCTTCACAATGCTGACCCTTGAGGAAACAAAGAGTCAAAGAGATCAAAATAGCGGAAGATAATTTAAATCTAAACTTTTCCATAATAAAAAAAAAAAAGTATAGTTTCTGGAATCAATTGAATTAATTGTACTGTTACGCTAATGACCTATATGACAGTTTGCTAGATAGCTCAGAGATCTATTGTTTATTATTTTTACCATTGAAAGCATTCAAAGCTCCCCAAGAGTGAAGCCGAAACTTCTCAATCGCCCCCTGGTGGTGGGCTGCAGTATAGGTCATAAACACCTCCCGCTCAATGTTATCAGATAGGATATGGGCGAAAATAAAAACTCAAAGTACACGTAGCTTTTTCAGCATTTTCTGTAATTATTTTGTGGTGTGCGTGTTATTTTTGGCATGTTGCTACCTTTTTTTTATATTACTGTGAGAATGTATGAATCTCTTTGAGTCCTGACCAAAAGGCAGCACAGTAAGTTGATGTAGGCCTTTATCTTATTGTGAAGCAACATGTCCAGTTACCTATAATACACAGATAAGCCAGGACAGAATGGATAGTTTTCTCATTGGATGTGACTTGAAGTCAAGTTTCAAGCGATAATAGACTTGATGCCCGCCTTGCACACTTCTCCACTGCCACAACACCGGACAGCTCTCCTCACGACTCAGTCCTGCTTTTCTTGCACACAAAACGTTTTTACTCACCAAACCTCTGAATTTGACAAGAGAGAACAACTGAGCTAATGTGAACAGATTTCCTGTCCGTTGTGCTGGAACTGAGTGGTGCCTGGCGTGTGTGCTCCAAATGTAGAGGATTTCAATAGCAGTCAGGCAACAGAGCAACCAGCCGATAGACCAACTATTAGCTCTCTCTCTCTCTCTCTCTCTCTCTCTCTCTCACACACACACACACACACACACCCCGAAATCAATTACCTACTGTTGCCTAAAACAGTGCTTGAGTAAGCAGAAGTGTAAAATTGTAAAGGTAATTAGCAAAAGGCGTTAAGTCGATTTGGGGCCTGGTGAGAGTGTTGGTATGTGCGTTCCTGCATATTTGTCTGTGTGTGGGCAATGTGCTTCAGCCCTGAGAAACTACAGCCAAGGGTACCATTGTCTCTTAAATTTGCTGCCCCTAGCAGCATCTTCACAGCATCAGGGCAGACATACAGAATAACCGAAACACTGCAGAAACACATCTTCTCTGATTCAGCCACAGGAGCATCAGTGAGGTCTGTCATTTCAGGTCACGTTTGGTGAAAAGGCCCGTTTCAGACAACTTGAGAAGATGACGTAGGGCAACGTGCTTTCAAAGCGAGAAAGCGCCAAGAGGGGTGACCAAATGTCATCCGCAAGAGACGTTAAAGGGAAGGCTTAGTGCGTCAGCCACGGATGCCAAACGGCCCATTTTGTGTCAGGGGAAGGCTTAGCACCTCGGCCAGCGTCTGGGTAAGACGAACTGAGATGAGAAGGTTGCACATACTGTACGTTAATGTTAAATCCATGATGTCACATACGTAACGTACTGCGATCATGTTTGTTCTGATCGATGTTCCTCAGCAAGGTTAATTTTTAAAGTCTAACTGGACGTTGCATATTTATTATTGCTAACTTTATGGTGGAATGAGAATGGGTTCACGCCCAGGCGAAGCAAAACGTGGCACTGACACAGTGATGGTGGGTCTATTACAAATTTGTGACACCTTAATATTGAATTTATAGGAAAGTTACAGTTGTTCTATTGATTATATCACTCCAGACATTTTGTTTTAGCATTTCTTTTTTTCAGTTTTCTATTTTTTTATTGAAAAATAAATTGTGCTTGTTAGGGAAATAGAGGAAATTTTATATATTTAATATGTATATACCTTGCTATCTGTTTGTCTGCCTGTCTATCTCTCTCACTCTTTTACTTTTGCTCTCAATGCTCAAGGTGAGTCCAGCCCTTCACAGCCCAGTGGGTTGGTAACATTTCCTCCCCATTAGGATGGCTAGACACACACACACACACACATATACATACACACTCACAAAGGCAGAGAAGGAAAAGGAATGTGGGCAGGCCAGCCAAGGTTTTCCGGTACACGAGTCTCATCCCGCCACACGTCACCCTCAATTGTGGTTAACGCTGCCGTGATCAGAGGCTCCCCGACACTCCTCTGTTGCTTCGGCGCCCAAAGGCAAAGGAAGAGTAGGGAGCAAGAGATTGGGACGGTGGGTAGTGGAAGAGAGAAGGGCAGTAGATAGAAGGGAAAAAAAGGAGCATGGAGAGGACAACGGACAGTAGAATGTGGGGTTAACGGCCAGTGACCGAGAGAAAGAGTAAGCAACAGGAGAGAGAGGGGGAGGAAACGAGGAGAGGAACAAAAAGTGGCGTCAGTGGAGGAGGTGAGGTGAGGAGTGACGGAAACGACAAGAAGGCAGTGGGCGAATTAGGAAGGAGGCGGGAAAGTCTGTGTGTGTTGGGGGGTGAGTTGAGAGAGAGAGAGGAGAGGTGTGTTTGAGTGGAGATATGTTGAAGGGAACAACAGCCCTGATGCCCCATCCGCTGTTATTTCTGCTCCACTGTCCTGTCATTAGCCAGCATCACTGCTGCTACAATTACCTTCACAACACTCTGTGTGTGTGTGTGTGTGTGTGTGTGTGTGTGCGTGCGTGCGTGCGTGCGTGCGTGCGTGTGTGTGTGTGTAAATTAATTAGGAGTGAGAAAATGAGTGATGGAGAGAAGAGTGATCATTCTCCTCATCAAGCACTGAAAACACAGGCCACACACACACACACACACACTAACACAAAACATGCAATCAACAACACATTCCTATTATTCTCTCTGCATGTAGCTACTCTCCTTTTCTTCCCACCCATGTATTTTTCTTCTTCTCTCTCTTTGTAATAACAGTGTGTGTGTTTGCGAGTGTGTCCCCAGCAGTGTATGTGTGTGTTTAGGTAATGGTAGACTAAGCTGAGCAGTTTTGTTGGCCCGTGTGGCCCGGTGATTCACCTTTTCTCCTCCAGGTTTCCACCTGGTCACTGGAGCGGTGCACTGATACGACCTGACACCTGTCTGCTTGGATGGCTAGCAACAGGCCTCACACACACACACACACACACACAAACCTACACATGCAATCTATGCATCCATGCATAAACACACATTCACTCTGGAGCCCTCATTTGCACACAAACAGAGAAAGGTGCATTTGTGCTCTTGCACGGGCAAGATAAAGGTAAATAAATGTACACACAGAGTCATATGCATGCACACACATACACAAAGGGAAGACACATACACACATTCCTTTGCTTGCTTTCTCATCCATAAACCTCACAGCCCCCACGAAATCCTGACATTATTGCTCACAGAGTGCCTCGAAAGCTGACAAAAACCCTCCTGTGTTCTGTAAAAGAGTTGCGCCGTGATGTGTGTAAATATGTCAGAGTTTATTTAGTGCTTTTTTCATAAGGCAACAAGGCACAGTGATTCACAGCCGGCTAACTGCCAGCTCTGCGTACTTTAAAGCACTGCTTGAATTCTGTGTATATAGAGGTCTCTGCCACAGCAAAGTCAAAAATATTCAGAGCAACCAAAAAGTGGCATGAAAAAATATCAATATCTTCTTTTATTAAGAAATAAACTGGCCAGCAGGTAAAAGATTTGATTCCATTACTTTTAACTCCGCACTTACTGTACATCCTCTTCAGTCAAAAGGAGAGGAGCAAAGACAACCTCAAATATTATAAATTCAAGAATAAGAGGCAACAGCCATACTACTGGCTGTGGGAGGCTGTGCTTTGGCACAGGGGTACTTTAAGCCAAATGCTAACATTTGCAAGCTAACATTCACAATGACATTGCTAACGCCGGCATGCTAACATACTCACAATGGCAATGCTAACATGCTGATGATTAGTACAATGCTTTTCCACTTTCACCATCTCAGTTGCATGCTAGTATGTGCTAGGCTGACAGGAATGTCATTAGTTTTGCAAAAGTTTTGGACAAAATTAACAAGCGTCCGAGGTCATTACAAATTCTCATGGAGAACTATAGAACTAGAGCTTATCAGATAGGACATGGGCCAAACTAAAAACTCAAAGGTCACGTCAAATCAATTTTTTTTTTTCCAAAGATCTGTCATTTTAGGTAGTTCTTATCATGCTGATGTATGTTCAAGTGTTCCATTTTCTTTGGTTTGGTTTTAGGTAGTTATTTGATGCTATAAAAAGGGGGTGAATAGACATGATTGACAGCTGAGCCCTGTTCGCTATTGAGAGGGCGGGAGCTTGATACCTCGGCTCGAACACCCGATCACTACTGCAAGCCTCTGGCTTCAAATGACGTCAACAGCGCACGCTTGCAGCACTCGTATCGGGGATATTTTGGCTTCATTTTTGCACAGTGGGAGGAAGTGGAGACACGTCGTCCGTGTTTATGTATGTCCATGCTGGAAACCATGAGTGTCCATCCAGTAGATATTTAGATATTTCCCAGGATAAGTGAAAACTTTGACCTGCTTTTGGCGCTAGAAGAAAAGTCAGGGGATCGCCAAAGTCTTAAGTAGTATTCATCCTCTGGGGACCATGAATCGTACATCGTAGTGACTGACTGGCATCGCAACCCCTAGAGCCACGCACTAGGAAGACTGAAGAAGCAGTTGGCATCCAAATGTCTCCTGCAACCTTTTTAGCCGATGTCTTTGAACTAAAAGTTAATATAGTGGGGAGAATGAGCAAGATGCAAGCATGTGAGCAATAAAAGCAAATGCAGCGTGTGTAACTGTACTCATCTTTTTTTATGACTCCCTCCTCTCAAGCTGGCATTGTTATCATCACTGAGGACAGAAGCAGCAAGTGAAAACACAACCGGGTAATGGGTCATTGCTGTGATACTTTAAATAGCGCTGTCAAAGGGAATTCGCTGGCATTAGACATTTCAGAATGTAGGCCATGTCAATATGACCCTTTGTTCTCGGCTTTATCATTTTCACTCTGTCAGATAAATTATTGTGGTTTTTCTAAAGCTGAATGAAGTTAAAAAAATATATATATATTACATAAAGGAAGCTGAAATGATTGGTTAGTGTGATCCCTCATGCACCCAGTGTCTGAACTCATTCCACAGAGCTATTCAAAGCATGTGGGTGTTTGTGAGCATGTTGAAGGCCAGGCTGCAGTGCACAGACTACGCATTTGACGAATGCATCATTATAAACCGTGTGTGTGTGTGTATGTAATGTTAACATAATGTTCTATTTAGACTCGAATCACCACGAAGGAGTATGTATAAGCAAGTCATCAAAGATTCAAGAGACACAAGATTTCAGTGACTCCTTGATTTAACAAGTGCAAGGGTTAACAAACAGCATAAGTGCTATTTCCTTGGCGAACACCATCTTTTATTAATTACACACACTGTTTTAGGCATTCAGGTCTGTGGGTAAATACTGTATATAACATATTTCACACCTATGCATAATAAAACATGACACGTGAATAATGCTGTTTATTCTAAAGCCTGCAGTGTATTTACCAGGCAGAACCCTGTCCCATGCAAAATACACTAAAGTAAGCATATATATTTACTCCATTGATTATGCTCACTGGCAGTGTTGTTACTTCATCCGTCCTCTGTGGAACATGAATGTATGCGCATAAGTTTCATGGTAATCCTTCCAATAGTTGAGACCAAACCGAACACCAGACATCGCCATTCCTCCAGAAAAAAAACCTTTACTTGAAGTCAGTCTTGACTTTTTTCAATATTTAACCAAGATTACAACCTCCCTCTCTCTCTCTAAGTGCTTTGAGTAAACATAAACATTAATCATGCTTTAGTTGCCAAGAGTGCATATTGTCGGGACAATAAATTAAATATGTTGACACAATAACAATGAAACTAATTTTAAATTGATTTTTCACACTAACAAAGAGACATTTAGCTGTAAATGTTATGTTCAGTTGAGAAAAAAAAATCTGCATTTTCTGCTAGTATTTCTTTATTTTAAAGAAATACTCGAGGCTGTGTCACATCTCTTTATCATGTTACTTCTATGTGTTACATTATAGACCACTTCTGAGTAATTGGCCTCTGCGTCAGGCTGCAATCATTGAAGATGAGTGCTGTATGAGTGGATGTGTCCTCCCCACTGTGTCTGGCCTCCATGGATTAACACAGCATCTTCTTCATTTGTGTTGGAGTAACACTGTTAACAGCAGTTGTCTAGCCCCATGAATTCTCTCTCATATTTTCTCAATTGCCACATGACAACTTGTATGATTCAGAGATATGGCTGCGATTTCAGTGGTTTGTGGCAGTTTGAGCACACTGACATCGAACACTGTGAACAGACTTGCTAATTTGTGGTCTGGATGCCGCTTGCCGCTGTTTGCATGCAGGCATGAGCGGAGCAGCTCTGACAGTGACAGCTGACAGGGCATCCAGCCACCAGTGCAGATGACAATGAATCACAGGGTGGCAGCCCCAAAGGCAGATTCAAACGATAATGTGGTTAATGAGCAGATACAAAGATACATGAAATGAAGTGATTCACAGGGCGGGATCCAAGGTTATTGCAACACAGCGGCAAGAATTTTACAAGCTATGTTTCCTTAAATTAATAGGTTTGTGCTCTTTTCACACATTTTTTACCTTCCATTCTTAGAGTGCTTGTTTTAGTGTGCCCAGAGTGCTTTATCAGGGTCCAAACAATAAAACTTTCACTGTCTCCTACAGACGTAACATCTGTAGGTGCACTACTTTTAACAACACAGGCTCCATGGCAACAGCGTACTAATGATGCACTGTTGCTCCATCCCCTGATTCACATTGTTTGGGTTGTCATTGTTCAGCCAGGGAAAGTGTGAGGAATGATAAGGCACCCATGAGTATCTTAGGAACACAAGCACTCAGCTAAAGATTTCCTATCTGGATCCTTTTTAAAAAAGGGGAAAAAAAGATGGTAAAAGGCAGGACACATGTACAATTGTTTTAATTCCCAGTCTTGTTCGATGACCTCAATACACTGGAGGACTATGAGTCCCAAGCCCCTTTTACACAGCCCGCTCAATGCTGACCTGTTGTGCCTCTGTTGTGCCTCACTGTCTGTATAAACGTCACGGAGGCGTAATGGAGGGTCAAAGTTCTTCTGGCTCTGAGACGCCAGCGGAGGTAGTAACGGCGCAGATTTTTTTGTTGTCTGTGGATGGAGAGACCACAAAGTAACTCTCTATCATGGAAGGCCCTTAAGCCATTCTCTGAACCTGTAGCCACTCCGGTGTCAGAGGTGGACCGGCCATCTGGAGTTGCAGTCGCCCACTAAGGGTGAAACATCCCATGATGTTTGGCAGAAGCTGATGCAGGTGTGTGTCAGTGAGGGGGTGGGTCACAAGGTCTTCAGTCCATCTTCCTTCCCCCCTGCCATCTTTTCTTTGATTCATTCCAACTTCCACGCTGAGCTGACTTTGGAGTGCAAACTGCAGTTGAGGCGGCCTAACACAGGAACGTGGAGGACCAGCAGGCCACAAATTAAAAAAAAAAAAAGAAGGATTATAAAAGCTGTCCCTTGTGGGCAAATGTGACAGAATGTCATAAATTAAATAACGTGCTCGCACTGGAACTGACACAGCAATGTACATGTTGCACGTCAACATGTAGCACCAGAATGTTTTTCCATACAGTAACTGGCATTCTGCTCTATTAGCCTGTCTTCAGGTATTGTTGTGAATACCAGACCAGTCATCTTCGCTTTGCTTATATGTTGTCAAGGACACGTGAAATAGTACAATAATAATAATGCAATACTATCTTCCAAACATGTTTGAGAAGGAGGTGCTACATGCAAATATTGCTAGAAGATCAATAACAAGAAGCACACTTTGTAAATGTAGTAGGTCGCAGCTAAATCAGAATAGACCAATGCATGGAAAAACTCATTAAACTATAATCTGGTTAAAAAAAAATCAATATAGAGCCACATTTCAAATTGAAAGTAATATCTTCATTTGAAAGACAATGTCAAGGAGTTTTTTGTGGAATTAAAAGGTTGACTTGAAGTATAATTTTAAAGACTCTTCATTGTTTATGAATTTGTAGACTTATTTAACTTTTCACAGCAATCACCCACATTCCCTTTTATTATTATATATAGTCCGTGCATTTATTAAAATCTCACCTGTAACTTTCAAACCATTTTTTATAAACAGTATATTGTTTGTGTAGCGATAAAAGTGTGTAATTTTGTGTTTTCGTATCAGAAACTGAATATTGCATATGCAGACAATTTTTTAAAAAACTCCTTTGATTTGGATCTCCTTCGACAGTTCAATTGATATGTTAAACCATGTGTAATTCTTTATCGATGTTTGGTATAACTTCTCATTGACATTTCTCGTCAACTTCTATTGCATTTATATCGCAGCCAGTACAAACTCTAATCGCTCAAAACTAATCACAGTGCACTTTAGGTCGCAGTCTAAGAAAATCCATTTGCTCTAATAGTATTTGTAACAGTGACTATAAATAATTCAGACATCAAGATTAAAAGGAAAGCCTCAATTCCTTCCCATTAAATATGTCAACACTTTAACATCAAGTAATCCAAAAGTAAATCCCACCAGTATCCAGAAATGCTTCGTTTTTAGAATAAACACATACCAACAAGTGCCATTGAACCCAACTTGTGACTGGCTGCCAGTCCCTGTTGACTGATCCCACTCATTAAGCATTTCACTGAGACATACAGCAATGGATTGAAGAGGTTGCTGCCAGAGCTAATCAGAGGCATGAAGGAGGAGGATAGCAAATTTTAATGCCAACAGCCAAAACTATTGGAAATGTTTCCTCCAAAATGCCATTGAGAATAACATTCGCTATCTTAGAGTCTCTCAACCTATAAGAGCAAAAAGTTTCTTAATTTTTACAGCTATTAAGAATGTAAAGGCACATTTTTATTCACGGCTCATTCATTGTCATTCTTACAAACATGCATATATTTGCTAAAAGAAAAGGCTCTGGGGTCTGCTTGCGGCAGAACATGCATGCCTTGTTTTTGCCACGCACCAGCCAGAGCAATCAGGTGCACATGATTCTTACTTTCTCCCAAAACCTCACACATCCATCAATCCATCACTCTTAACTGAATCCATTCCCGATAGCAATCTGACCCCAATCAGGTGCCAAATCTGCAGAGGATTGCAGTTTCCCTTCCCCATTCCACTGGCCTCTATGGTGCCAGGTGGGATCAATCAGGCCCAGCTGAGGCCTTTGAGAGGAAGTGAAGTTGTGCTTGACCCTGTAGGTTTGCTGCCAGACGATGATAGTAAGCAGAGTGGACAGGTTCAGCCTGCCTCCACTCTCCAGACGACCAACCTGGACTAGACTGGACAGCCATGGGAATAGAGATGAGCAGTGGGATGACGACTGTATGTCAGTGTGTGTGTGTGTGTGTACGTGAGTGCGCAAGTGTGCATGTGTTTTGTTTGTTAAGTGATTCAGTGGGGGCTGTGGGGAGAGAGAGAGAGAGAGAGAGAGAGAGAGAGAGAGAGAGAGAGAGAGAGAGAGAGAGAGAGAGAGAGAGTATAAAAGTGTGAAGTAAAGAAAGGGTAAGCAGTCAAACATTTCACCTGTTAAACATGCCATTCCAAAAACCAGCGGCATTAATCTGCTGCTTCTTCTGGTTTCAGCTTCCCCATCAGACGCCGGAACCTGGTGGAAAGACTTTTAATTGAAACACATGTAGGAAGGGTTGTGGCAGCAATTCATCGAAAGAAAAATAATAAGATTGTATTTGTATCAAAGAGAAACAGCAGAGTGGTGAGGACGACACGATTGCTGTTATACAAGTACAATTAGTGCTGTCACTGTACTGTTGAAGCCCATTTGTGATTTGTAAAAAGTTTCCCATGCAGGGGCACCTTCCCAAACAATTGAGAAAAAAACAACAACATGACATGACAGAAAAAGAAGAAAAAAATAAGCTCCTCTGCAATGATAAAGGGTTTCTTGTGAGCTACATGAGCAGCAATTAACTAGCTAGGTTTCAGAGTGGCTTTTGACTGAGTTAATAATGTTCTGATGACTTTCTGTTGTGTCTCAAGTCTGTCCCTTAGGAAATATTCTAGTCAACGCATCCCTGATGCTTTGTGTTTCAGTGTGTCTGGGGCTTTGATGGTTTTAGTGCCTCGTTTGACAGGATTACCCCACATTCAACACACTGCGCTTTGGGCTCAGCATCACTGCCTGCTATTATCAATCCAAATTTATTGAATTCCCTCACCACATGCGCTTCGAGATTTTACTGGTGCAGGGTTGTTTCTCACATCGCTTTTTCATTTCAAAAGCTGATCCATTTTGTGTCACTGCTTCCGAGGGAACGCTAGCTAGCTAATAGCGGAAGAGAAGACGATTGTCTCTACCTCACATACTCTATGCGAAGGATCATCAAGTCCCGCCGTCGCGGGAGGGGTCTGCAGTATCTGATTGACTGGGAAGGCTATGGACCGGAAGAAAGGTCTTGGATCCCATCTCGATTCATCTTGGATCCTCGATTAATTAAAAAATTCCACGAACAACATCCAG
>JBBPCS010001656.1:0-14714 GCA_037974645.1 Hollardia meadi
CACACACACACACACACACACACACACACACACACACACACACACACACACACACACACACACACACACACACCTGTGCAGTAGGATCCGCAGTGTAACCATGTGGTAAACGTCCAGCAGCATGTCAGCCACCGTCGCCTCCGGAGCGTCTGTTAGGTAGTGGATGGGCATCGGCTTCCAGTGGCCCACTTTAATGATGCCTGGAGAAAACGAACAAACAAATACACAATTAAAGCATCATTGTGTCAGCGACTATGTATTTTATTATTTACCATTACTGGTGTCAACCTAACCTGCCGGTGTAGCATTGTGTGTTGTGTTGAGCTCTGATCATCTTGGGTTGAACATTCCCCTGGCCTTCCTACAACCGTGACTGGAAGTGCAAATCTAAACAGGCCTAATCACGTTAGGATCTGCTAAATCAAACACAGACCCTGCCTGGCCTTGGCCTGCCAGCCTCAATAGTGTGTGTGCTCGGCGCATGAGGATGGCGGTGATAGGGGCAGAAGAAGAAAGGCTGTTCTCTTGGGACTCTTCAGTTGATTAATCAGAGGAGAAATGTAAAATCAGCCCAACATGAAGCAGGCTGTGAATGAGAGCGGCATTTTGATGTTGCTGGACTGAATAAACACTGTGAGGTCATTATTCTCATGTCTGACAGCACAATGTTTCTGGCCAGTATTATGTGTCCTGCAGCTGACTTGGCCTTCCAAGTGATTGTTAATACTTAGACATGTCAACAAAACAGATGGTGACATATGAATTTGCAGACACACTTTATGTAACGTAATTTCAGCCCATCACTGAAACTGTATATCAGAAATGTTTAAGGTACTTTAGAAATAGTGCCATTTTTCTTTCATGAAAGCCGGAACAAGTTTGTTTTTCAACGGGAACATGTCCTGCTGCAGATATCAGGGATTCTTGAGTCACAAGGGATTTTTAGGAGATACGTTCATGTTTTTATATTAAAAAATGTGTCTCAGCTGATATGTTTTGAGATTTTTTTTGACACTTAAAATGAACAGAGGTTATTGAAGGCGAAGTTTCAGAAGCTCTTAAATTGACACATTTCTTGAAATTGCTGTGAAAAACATTAACTGCTCATATCCAGCCGCCACAGCTTCTGTTTTGACTCAGAATGACAGCAGTATGGACACATAAGTCATTACTGATTGGTCGGGGCAAATAATCTGAAACTCAATAATAATCTCAAACAGTAATCGGCAAACATGAACACGGACAGAACGAAGTCGCACCGAATACTGAGGTTAACGGAAATAAAAATTCAGTCTGATATCAGGCTGCTCAAATAATGCAGGCATGAACGGGAATGAAAAGATTTTAGAATTACAGAATTGAATGGTATTGATGATCCTCAGTTGTAAAGTTGCTGTAAAATTCAGCAAGTGTATAAAAATTATTTGCGAGACATTGTCCTAAGTGCAAATTCTCTAATGTTCAGAAAATAAGTATTATTACATCATTAGAGTCCTTAAAAAGGCACCTATTCCTTTACGCTAATTAAAAAAATCCAGAATATATGAATATGTTAATTGTTTTTTTATTTCACAAGTTTTCCTGCTAGACACAGGATGTCTCCCTGCTTCACTGTAAAGTCCATTCTCAGTGTTTGTGCACTGGAGGCTTCAAGTTTCCACATCACACTTGTATATGCTGAATATTGGCTTCCAAACTATTTGTGATGTCACAAGTCATGCTCGTAAGCCCCGCCTCTTCAAATCAGATTTTCACTGAGCACAGAGAAAATTTACACATTCATTAAAGAATGTGAAAACAGCCTTTTAGTGTCAGACTCTGCACATACATCATTCTACACCAAAACATTCAGCTGGAGGAACAAGGAGAAAAACACTTTTTGACTGGAGGGCGGCTTTAAATACAGTAAATGGTTATTTCTAAGTGAGTAATATCAGAAAAAGCTTCCTAAAACACAGCCATAAGTTAAATTTCGTTTGATTTTTTTGCTCAGCAATTCACCTAAGTCCGCAGAGCAGTAACCGTATACTCAAAGGAAGAAATAGCTTATTTTTAATTAGCCATAATGTGCAAGTTAATATTTAAAAAAAAAAACCCTGTGCCAGTTAAGAGTTTAAAAATACCGGTCCAGCCAAAGTTATGCAAGATGCAATTCAATCGCAGAAGAAAATAGAAGAGTCTCTGTATAATTTTGGTTGTGACCACACCGGGGGGAAAAATGCATGACTCCAGCCAAAAATTATTTATTTGAAAAGAAAAGGCTTATTTCTCAGAACAAAACCTAGCCATTTGGGAGAGGCGAGGGGGGGTCGCAGGGCGTCAGCCACTTGGTTAGAGTGCCCTGTGTTTACGGGACACACCAGGAATGTCAAACCGCCCTACTCTGCCTGCGTGTGTGTGTGTGTGTGTGAAGGCTGTTGTTTCATGCTCGACTGGATGTTGTCTGCGTTCTTGTTTTGATCTGGAAATGATGAGAAAAAGCGATCTGGTGCTGGTCTGAAACGCACAGATACAGACTCAGTGTTGGGTTCAACCATTCATTCTGGCAGCTGGGTGAACTGAGGCACATCAGGAGATAAGTGTTGGAGAAATTATACCTTTCCTGTAAATGTCTTCAACTTTTCCTGTACTCATTGTACCCATGTGGCACCCATCAGTCATCTACTGCTGGAAATAATTAATCAATTACCAAACGAAATGGTAAAGACTGAGACATTTTCCCCATCAGGTTATATGGAAAAGTTTAGATACCTACAGTATGTTTCCGAGATGTGATGTAAAGAGGCTGAGCATTTTTTTCTCAACAAATGAGGGTCAGCGATGTTACTTTTTAATCCGTGCTTAATTTGTCAGTATCTATGACCTGCAGGGAAAAAACAGGGGTGTGACATCACTGACGCTTGGATTTGGGTTCACTGCTAAACATCTTTGGTGCCAGGAAAACCGACATGTGTCAAAGTGGAGGAAGCCTGGGTGGAGCAGAGCAGGAAGTGGAAACCACCCTGACTGTCAATCAAGCAAATATGCCTTAAAACAGCTATTCTCAGGCCTAAGCATCATCTAGTGGGCCTCAGAGGCAGTAGTACAGCCAAATGGTTTTATAATTGTTTTTTTGTTTTTTTGTAATTTACAAAAATAGTTATTTTTTATATCTAAATGTACTCAACAATTCACATAAATAAAAAAATGTTAAATCAAAATGCATAGTTTCAATGGCCAGTTACATTTGAAAATCACCAGACAAACATGTTCTGCCAGTACTAGCTAACATCTGCCACAGCTAGCTAACATCTGCCACAGCTAGCTAACGTCTGCCACAGCTAGCTAACGTCTGTCACAGCTAGCTAACATCTGCCACAGCTAGCTAACGTCTGCCACAGCAAGCTAACGTCTGCCACAGCTAGCTAATGTTCCTTTGGATGCAGTGGCACAAAATGGGTTTTTAAACGAAAAAAAAAGGTCCTTAATTTGTGATGAGGAAATATGACCCCTATGACCACAATAAATTTGGATTCATAATGGCAGGTGGTGATGAAATTGTGTGTTGAATGTGGTGAAATCACAGTCACAGCCCAAGTTTTCTTTTCAACTTTTTTTTTGGTCATGTTACGATTTTGTTTTTGTCCTTTATTTGAGAAGGTGGCCCCTTGAGGAATGATTCTCAAAGCTCGCAAGATGCAGTACAAGTTTTAAGTCTAGACTGATTATCGTTCCTTTCACTTATATTTGAAATGCCAGTCACGGTTGCAGTTTGAGTGACATTCATTGTCACAGGGCGACTTTCCAAACAAGATTACTTGACTGAAATTATAGTGTCAGTCAGTAGGCTATAAGTACAGCACTCTCTTGCGAGTATGGCGAAAATGTGGGGATAATGTGAGGATGGCATGCAGGGATACGCTGTACTTAAACTTCTGAATCCAGAAGAAGGAATTTATGAAAAAAGATGCACCATGTCACCATTAATTTATGTGATTGACAGAATGTGACTAGTGAGTTTCTGGAGACAGTCCACCTGGTTACAAAGGTTTAAATCAGAGCAGAATCACAGATGAACTTGTCAAATGTATGAATGAGTGAAAAATGTACTCTTTAACACCCAGACGCTACTTACCACTTGCCTGTACAGCTGAGCTGTGCGAGTATCCCAGAGCGACCAGTGCCGTCTCCACCAGCTGTGTGAAGAGGACATCCTTGCGAACCAACACAAACTCAGCGTGACGGTCGCCATGGCCCTCCCAGTCTCCAGCTACGCCCACATCTGCATGCTCCACCACACAGTAGACTGGGATCATCAAACCTGCCAGAGGAACACAGAGAGAGTTTGTACTAGGCAAGGGGGTCTTGTGGCCCAGGTCCTACCAGACTTTTTTAGTTTTAGATACATTGAAGACAAGGTGTCCTAATTTGGTCAGGCGATGTCTGTCTATGATTGTTTCTCTGTCAAAATGTGCACAAATCTTGCAGGGATCATCAACATTTTTCAACAAATTTCTGTCTCTTCAGTGACAATGTCAGTGTTTCAGTATAGCTGGCTGCTTGGTGGTCTCAGTGCAACACTTTGGTTACTGTATTTGTCTTTGCATGACATATTAAAACCCACAAAGTATATAAATTGTTTCCAGAACTCTTCAGAGCTCTTAAAACGCTGCCAGTCATAATATCTATATCATTTAGCACTCCACCGGTGAGCCTGCTTCCTGCACGTTGGTCTAGACTCAATATTGGACAAGTACCAAGAGCTCCAAGCCTAGGACCATTTACACCCTGCTCTGTCCCACAGGAACTGCTAATTAACAAGCGATCAATCCTCCTCCTGACGAGGGAGCGACACATCAGCCGGAGCCAAACCACAGCTGCAGCATCAGGCACGCTATCGGCCGATGAGCCAGCCACTCAGTGGAAGGGTGGAGGGAGGCGAACCAGCTGAATATGTATATATACTGTTACAATGTTTGTGTGATGATGCATGATGTTTTCAAATGCATGAGAGAATAATGGGCATCTGTTTGGTATTTTAGAGTGTAAATGCTGCTCTGCAATACTGTACCAATGCACAGTGTGTGGTGTGTGTGTGTGTGTGTGGCCACCCCAGCCAGCTGAAGCCACCAACATCATCCACATGTCATTGGTAGACTTTATTTTGGTGCTAACACCTTGTGCTAACATTTAAGCACATGTTGTGATGAGTTATGGTCCACATATGAAGGCCTTAAACAAGGACCCAAATGTGGCAAATACCATGGATTGTTTTAGGCAATCTTTGCATAGTCAACTCAATTTGATCTATATAGTCAAATAACACAAGTTTACCTGAAGGGGCTTTACAATCTGTACAGCAAATGATACCCTCTGTCTGGAAGAACAACAGAGGATGGATCCAATGCAACAGGTGTCATGTGTGCAGAACAGACCAACATAGTAAAACTACTTCCTCCCCTCTGCGCATCTATCTCGTCGCTGTCGTGTGTACAAGAGTTGCAAAGTTTGCCGTCACTGTCAGCAGCTTCAGGCCAACTCTAGTTGTACATAACTCTTATATTTAACTCTGTAGCCAAGCAGCATGTGTTTGTGTGCTAACCCCCCACCTCCAAGTGGCCTCTGTGGTGTGCCGTTCTGTCTGTTTCGCGGAGCTGCCGGGCTGCCGTTGACCTCCAGACGGGCCGACTTGCACGGCGGGGGGCCACTGGAGGCCGGGCTCTCCCCTCTCTCCCCTCTCACGTCTGGGCTGACGCTGTTCCGAAGGCTGGGGCTCTCTGTCCCCCCTCCTGCACCTCTGTGCTGCTCCATCCCCCTGAAAACTGCAAGAGGAGCACCCAGCAGAGTGTGTCAAGTTGGGAGAAAACAGAAGAAATAGCTTCAGTCCTTCACAAGAACCACAGTCAGGTCACATCAAGCTACTGAAAACAGATGAACACGTGTATTTTCTCCACTCTTATTTAAGGATTGAGTTAGTTCATCAGCAGCCCCCAGTGGAAAACAAGCTGGAATGCTCCTCATCTACACACTGCATGTGAAGAGCCATCACAGACTGCTTCATCAACAACTGTCGCTTTGTTCAGCTCCTCCCCAGCCAATACAGCTCTTTGTTATACACATAGAAGAGAGGCAGGGACAACCACAACAGAGAGTCGGAGGCGTCTGGTACGAATCACAGGTCAACAAGTGGCATTCACTCAGACTAAACACAGGCAAGTATATTATTCTCTGTTTGGACACATAGGAGTAAACGACACGTGATAATGACAGACGTGTGAGGGTGTAAGGCGAGTGTGGAACACTGTGTTTACTTGAGAATACAACCAAAAACAAAACTTTATTGTATAAAATGGTATTTTAGGATGATGTGGGGATAGGTTAATGAGGTTGCTTTGATGAAAGCATCATTTAGCATATTTTGCTAAACATTGTGTTGTAGTACTCAAGATTGGTCTTGGTCACTTTTTAAAGGTCTCTGTCTCGGAATCGACCATGTTTTTACCCACTCTTGTCTGTCTCAGACAAAGAGGAGTCTGGACTTTATTTCAAGATCGGTATATTTAATATATATCGGTATACACAATAACATTGTATATCACACTATATAACAGGCAAAAAACACCCACACACAGAAAAATGTATAATTGTAGTCTTCTTCAATAAAATTAACTGTTACCATTATTGTGAAAATTAATAGAAATAAAAACAGAACTGTAAAATTAGTTTGAATGCAATATATTTTACATTACAGAACTATAAAATAGGTTTTTAAAAAAAGCTAAAGAAACCTACACGCACAAAAGTGCAACTGTTTTTAACATAAATACGTTATCATATAAATAGAGTAAATACAAATGAGAAAAATAAGTCACACAAAACAGAAGAAAAGTCACAAAACTGTGTTCTCTCTGCAAAGACAGTATATATGATTCTAAAGAACTATAGAGCAGGCATTTTTCAGCAGTTGCAAAATCATTAGGGTCATCATACGACAGATTCTGGGCAAGTTCTACATCGATGCTGATCACCACTTAGACATTCTTACTCCATTGATATAAACAGGTAACGGTGATAAAAGAGGTTAATGAAGAGGAATCTTTATTTGTTTTCTGTTTTGTAAAACCCTGTAAAACCGCAACTTGTCATTTTTTTACACATTTTTTTGGTACAGATTAAACAAGATATGTGTTATTAACAAGCTTTAGAACAACGAAACAAGTCCACAGCTTTTTCAGGTGTTTAGGAGAACGATGCAACACTGTCTTGCTGTGAAGCTCCAGAAATGTTTCGCTGACAAAGAAACTTCACCCGACTTTCCATCGGCATGGGGGTGAAGAGATAATGACCGAATTTTTATTTTTGGGTGAACTGTTAACTTAATATACCTTTTGAGTTTCTCATCTCACACCCAAGACTCATAATGTAATCCGCTGAGGCTTGTAAGCCCAAAGTGTTGGGCATTAAAAAATTTGAACACTGTCGAGTTAAACGTTTACATCTCAGGTCTCCATGTGGTCGACTACTGCTTAGGGTTAAAACAAAAAACACAAACTTCATATGCCATATGAAACAATATGTTTTTCTTTTACACCTTCTTATAGTTTAAAGCTATAAAACAGTTTATTTGCACTGGCCTACTGCCAGAGAACACTGGTTGAAAAACTGCACTTGTTCTACATTTTAAAGTCAGTAAAGTGTCAAATAAATACATAAGCATAGCCCAAAAATCTGCCGCATCATGCATTGCTACAAAAACCCTGCAGAGAACATTTGGGAAAGCTGTCCGCTCTCTGCTTTGTGTTTTTCCTCACACTGTGTGGTTTCCACTGGTATGACGGTAAAGTCGGCAGCAACACATGAATCTGAACCCAACGGCGACACATGATTATAATAAAACACATGTGCAAAGTTAATGGCTGCTGTAAATAAATAAATAACACACAGTATGGAGCACGGTGAGGGCCTCTCCCACTTTGCTTCAGAGAGAGAGAGAGAAGAGAGTCCAGACTGTGGTGGGCCTATTTTTTGTATGTAGGTGTGTATAATAAACGTTGAGATATAAACAATTAAAAATAATTTTACTTTTAATGAGGCAAAGATATTATTTATCTGTACAATGGCACAGACATGCTCATCTGATCACTTCTTATGTGTGGGTGGGTGTCATTACTAAAAAAAAACTACTCCACATGGTGATTCTTGAATCCATGCCATGTGTGAGGGTCACACACACGACTTTCACCCAGGAGACCGGAGTTAGCGTCCCATTTGAAACCAAGCATCACCAGTCATTTCCTGAACCTAACCACATGGTTTTTGTGCCTAAACGTGACCAAACGCCACCAATGTTTTGTGCCTAATCTTAACCAAAGTAACGTAGACCTTGTGCATAAGGATAAGATGCATGGAGCACAAGCCTTTGAATGTCGACTAGAGACGTAAAGCGCATCGGCCGGCGACGCCAAAGGGTTCCTTGAGCGTCGGGATAAGACACGAAGGGTGCATGACAAAACGATGAGAACGCGTTGGTGTCCCGGATAGGATTAGCATTATGCCCCTGTGCTGTTCAACACAAAGAAAAACTGACCTGATCACATTCCCAGAGATATACATGTATATATGTTCTTTGGTAATTGCAGTGGAACACCTGGCATGATTATAGTGTAATAATAGAAAGAAATCTAATGTCGAAGGTTCTGATGAACACAGACATTGATCTCTGTGGAATTTCACAGAGGAATTGGGATGCGTTTAGCACAAACACTGGTAGCAGTGAAGAGCTAGCTGCAGACCCTATCACTTCCTCTTCCTCACAAAACAAGCCGGAAATCGGAAAAAGAAGACGGGAAGAAGAAAGAAGCATGTGGAAAACAACACACCTTCTGTACAACGGCAACATACAGCCTCAGGGTGACGGGTAACTAACTAACTCAGAAGGCCAACACCAACACTGTTTTCAACCCTGTTTGCTGACTGAATGTCCTGTTTGACAGATCACTATGTGTAATGTTTTCCAGCAACAGATGATCAAAATCGATCAGTTTCACGACTAAAAGACCACCATGTTGGTTCTGCTGCTGATGTATGTCTCTCTGGGTGCAGCTGTCACTCCCACACTGCTTTTGTTAATTTATCCATCAATCTTTTTACAGTAAAACAGACTGAATGATTACTGAGCATTCTCCAGTCCAACAGCTGAAACTTCCCAATAAATCTGTTTCCCCTGGTGGGACTTACTCGTTTACTCAAATTAACACACACACCAGACAAGGACACAGACAAGACTACTGTAGTTCAGACAGCTCACATACAGAATCACAAGTAACTGAAGCAGTATTATGGAAGATAATAATGAGATTGCATGTTAACTTTCAGAACATAAGCTGCTCTATTTTCTCTCCCCTCAGAGTGTGTTTGGTCCACCTTTAATAAACACGTTTTTGGAATATTTGGGGCAATTGGTCATAATCAGCCCCCTTTTCCTCTTTCATATTTTCTCCTCTAACCAGAGGAATATTTAACTCATTAATGGCACAACATGTGGAGGGAAAAAAGCTGGTTGTGGTGTTTGAAACTCACAGAGCACTGTGCTTATACAAGGTGATGGTGTGGGGCTCTTTGGTATTCGGATGTTTGTATTGTTTGTATCACTTTCAGCTTTAACAGTGTAGAACTTGTAGCCCGTTTAGTTTCTGAATTCCAGCACAACACAACAGGACAATGATCGTAAACATTAAAGATGGGAAGAACCAGGGGTTTTTAGGGATTGTTCTCCAGTCACATGACCTCAATCAAACACCAGACTGATCCCAAGCAAGACGTGAAGATGGCTGCATCACCAGGGAAGATACCAAATTACTGCTGACACTTGACGACCTTTCTCACAGCAGACATTTTGGTCTGTTTTTCTTATTTTTATTTATTTTAACAATAATAACAGTTTATTTCATTGAAGAAGACTCCAATCCCAAATGTTTCTCAGTGTGTTGTTGCCTGTTCTATAGTGCGATACACATACACAGTGTTATTGTATAGTTCTGGTTTTCTTGTTTGTAACATTGATAATAAGAATACATTTCTTGTATGTGTGCCTTTTGATTTTCTTGGCTGTTCATCTATTCGACTTCATTCTTGGTCGGTGTACTCCTCACACATTCCATGCACATGAAGGGGAGAAATCGTACACAGAAAAATGCTGTGTGCCTGTTCTACCTGCCCCTCGGCCTGAGAGGTCGAGCCCAGACCCGACACCATCGGCGGACAAACCCAGGATTTTATGATAGCAGATATGTGATTTTAGCACGATTTCAAGAGCTAAACTATGAATAAATGCATCTGCTGACCGAGAAATCTGCTCATTAAGCAACCTTATAATTGTTCTTTATAAGCCATGTAAATGCTTTAAAAAAAACAAAAAACATTTGGCAACCATGGTAACACGTATACAAGACAGTGCGTTATTTACCCTGATTAATGGGTGAAAAGCTGTTAAAACTGCCGTGCTTGTATCCTGCACTTCGTAATTCGTCAGTTCATGAAGTCCATTTTAAAAAGTGTGTGGCATCCTGTTAGTCACTATTCAGAACATGTGGTCGATTTGCAGTCTAATAATACAAATGATGCTTAGAATCAGTATCAAAGTGCTGCATGAAATTCTGTCACCAGAGTTCTGTCCAATCAACGAGTTACCTGTCAGTCTGCATAACGTCATATTTACTGCTCTTGGTTCATTTGTAAAAAAACAAAAGTCAGTGTTAATGCAGAAACAAATAGAGGTTCCCTTTTTTCACTTGTGTCCCAGTGTATTAAGTGTCTTTCACTTACTCGTTCACATGCATAAAACCACTTCAAGCATTACATTCAGAGGGTTTGAAGTCAAGAGACCGCACACTCCCAACACACACATGGAGGCCAAATGTGCAGTCTCACACAGCAGCCCTCCAACTGACAAATCACATAGAAACACATTGAAAACCTCCGCTGGCTGCAAAATACTGCCGCCGGTTAATTTAGGCAGGCTCTAATTTAGGGGCTTTAACAGCTTTAAGGTGTTCACTCAAATTAGATTCACTGTGAATTGCCTTGAGAAGAGCCCTTGAATGAAGCTGAATGAGAGGGTTCCTTGAGCTCTTGAAGAGTTTCCACTGTTTTTAATGGGACTCAAGTGGTCCTTTTAGTGGGTTCAAGTACACCACACGAGCATGTAGACAGACAAATCTCTGGGACCCCGTTCTGTTTGTCTCGTGCAAACACACACGGGTAATGCAAGGTGCATTCCCGACAATGGTTTTACTCTATTCCACTGATCTACATGTGGTGGTAACACTCCAAGGTATGCAGCAAAGGCATGAAAGAAGAAGGCTGCTTGAAAACAAGGATGTAAACAATGCAGGTTTAAGAGAATGTGTGTTTGTAAGAATGAGGAAGGAAACGCTGGCCGCATTTAGCTTCTCTTATTGTCGTTTTAGGTGCGAGTGTCAAAAGAGTCAGTCAGCTCAAAGAGCAAGAGAGTCTGTGGTGGAGCGGTGGATGGGTCAAACAATCGCATGACTTTCACCCAGGAGACTGGAGTTCGTGTCCCCTGTCCCCAGTTTTATGTATAACTTATGTCTTTAACTTCACGTACGACACATAACTCAAACTTATTTTTAACCCCAAACCCTGTATTTTTAATGCCTGAACTTAACCAAACTGCGCCTGCAGGTCACGTGACTGAGACGACGAAGGTCACATGATGGAAGTCACCTGGCTTCGACCTTTCTTGCACGTCTAAAACTCAAAATGCAGACGGCGTTAAACGACCCGCGAAAAACTTATTGCGCACGGTGTAAAAAGCTTAAAATGCATGTTTAAGCTGCTCAACCAGCCTCACTGTGAGTGTGAGCTCTTACTACACACTGAATTTGCTTAGGTTACTATAGTTATACTATATCACAATGCATGGTGTATTTAACTTTGCTTACAAGACATTTATCAACTTCCAGACAACTGGTTTCAAGATCATCTCTGTCACATTAAATCCAACACATTAAATATCAAGATATTCTATGACCATGAACCTGGCTCATCACAGGAAACACTACAGAGAGTGAGTGCTCTCGCTGTGACAAGTACCGCAAATTTCCATTTGTATCAAATGACAAAAACAAACAAACACAAACAAACATCACAATCATGTTTTAGTTACTTTCAGATACGTTCACAATATGAAAATAAATTCTGTGTATAAATTTAACGTTATGTGTTCTTTCATGTAGGAGAAAACAGCTTCTTTCCATGCGAGGTGTGACTGAAAGGATCCGTCTCACTGCCTCAGGACCTCCACTTTGTCTTTACAAAACCAATTTCTATCAGGACACTAAACTAAATTCCTGCACATAACGGATATTTTCCACTTTTTTATTTCCCCAAGTGAAATTCCTCTGAAAGTCTTTACATTCTCACGTTTGTGTTGTTTTTAATGCTAACGTAGGTAAAGTTAAAAGAAGCACATTTCAAGTCACCTGTGTGCGAGACGGCCGGAATAAAAAAAAAATAAAAAATTCCTGTCATTATCATCATTCTTGGCTCATCATTTTCATCAACTTGAATTTAAAAAGGTACATTCTTCTATTGTGGTACCCTTACATATTAAGCAATCCCATGACATTATTAAGCCATACTTTGTACCTGAAATGATAATTTTTTAATCATTAAATAGCAAGTTTACAAAAAAACAACAACTTACAAATTATACTCACACACCTCTAAAGTAATCATTTGTTCATTATTTATAACTCGTTATCAGCAAATGTGCACATATCTATCTATCTGTAAAATTCGGCACATATGCACAAGTGATTACTTGCTTGTTTCACCCTGCTCTCATGGTTCACCATGGCAGCATTATGGATATATTAGCAGCTCTAGAAGCAGAAGCTTTTCACCTGACGTGTCACAGCAGGACAAACACAGGTGCAGCTGATACAATTGGGCCAATAATGGCTTCGTTTGATTCAGGTGTGCCAAATGAGCTGCTATTAACAGTCTCCTATTGTTTTTGCTCAATGGTAAATCAAACATTCTGGCTATTTTTTGTTAATATGGGTCAGTTAAATTAAAGGATATTGAAATAATTTATGTTTGGTTGCTTGCAAGACGGAACAATAATTCCTTGAGTTTGGTGCGAGGTGTTAAGAGAAATAAACTTGTAAGCTAACGGCTTTTCGACTTCCCGCACCATGTCGCCATGCCTGGGGACCGTGATAAAAGTGTCACAGAATTAGTTTTAAATTATTTGGTTTCCTGATGAAGTTCAGATGTTGCCTGACAAAAATAATTAGCCTATAATAGATACATGAAAATGTTTTTTAAAAGAAATAATTAGTGGAGATATTAGTCACGCTTTCTTCTTCAAGTGCGTCTTTATGTTTTTAATATTTGTATCGTCGAGACCACACGTAGAAAGTCCAGTGAGAGGTTTATCTGAGGGCAAAAGGAAATGAATTGAATTTAATGATTGCAAGTTTAAATTGATTGTAAAAATATAAATCCATGTGTTTTTCCTTCAACTCCAAACGGTTAAGAAAATTAATAACTGTATTTTAATTTTCAATTTAGGTCTACTTGATACCATTTTCTACATCCTAAGGTGATAAACACTTTGTTTTCCTGAACATGAACATTACTTTTTAGCAATCGCTCCTTATAACCATCAGTGGCCAATCATGACAGACAGGCCATCAAATTTGAAAATTAGATTTATTTCATATTATTGGGGACCCCTAGTGGACTGTGTGAACAGAAAGGATGTGACAGATTGTTCAGGAGTTCAAATTAATCTTCCACCACGCAAGGAAAAAAAAAAGGTCGCTTGTCAAGTTATTTTAAAGCAACATAAAAATGTTTGCATTTTCATTATTAAAGCAGAACACTGTAAAGAGTTGCAAGATCAGGACCGAAATTAGAGAAACTAAATTTGAATAAAGATAATTGTTTTTAGAATAAAATTTGACCAAATTTAAAAAATAATCAATTCAAATGTAAAAAAGAATAATTATATATATATTTATATATATTCAAAGCATCTCCATAACATTAATGTGTATTACAAAATACTCAATACATCAAGCGTAAGTGTACCAAATGTTTGGATAATGCAACAAATTCTGTATTTTTACGATCATTATCTGCATTTTCTAAAACATAAAAAAATCCAATGATATCGTTTGTGTGGTGATTGGATATCTGTTTCTATGAAATGGTGACAGAAAAGTTTTTGCATACATTTGGTTATAGTTATATAGGTATATATTATATTATTATAAAGGCAAGTGAGTATAAGTCGACAAGATCAACTGATTTACTGACATACAGTTTCTCATGAAATCAGTCTTAGGACATTTTATTAGTTTTTCTTTTGAGTTTTTTTATCTGCAGTTTTACATCCCTGCGGGCTATTCAACTGTTCAATGAATGCTCACTCACTTTTTAAGAAGTCACCGTGCCTGCTGGGCAATAAACTCCATCCATTGGTGAAAACGAGCGAATCCAGCCTGAGAGAGAATATGAATTTTTCCCAAAGTTCCCCTTTCGTGCCGGAAGCAGCAGAGCAGTACAGCGAGCAAAGAGATACAAAGAGAAGGAGTGATGAGGGCAGACTGCTGCTGCTCGCTGAGTAAAGAGCAGTAAAATGACACATGAAGGGAGGGAGAGAGAGGGAGGGAGCGGGGGGGGGGGGGGGGGGGGGTTTTTGG
>JBBPCS010001657.1:0-14713 GCA_037974645.1 Hollardia meadi
GCCTGAGAGTTTGATTTTAATAGATGTGTTAGAAAATTGTGTCACAGAACAAACAAAAATTGATGGGTGACTAATTACATTTTAAAATAATTTTTACTTTAAATTAAATTCTACCCACAAAATGTCATTTTTTGAAATATGATGCATTGCTACAGGTGAAATTACCCATTAGTAGTTGAAGTAGTTAAACTGAGCTCATCCTAGAAAATATAAAACTCACATAAAGCAATATTCTGCATAGCTTTTGATACTTTAAATACATGTAGCTAATGATACTTGTAATGAAGAATGTTTTTATTGAAGAAAAGCATTCCACTTCTAACGAATTTGGATGCCTCTAAATGGCATGAGGGCTCGCCGGATGGTTTGATGTGGATGAATATGATGTGAATGATATGCTATGGCCTTCACAGTCTCCGGTTGTCAACCGAGCTGAGCACCTGTGAGATTCTGAAGCAAATCACAATAAAGTGCGTCCTTTAATGGGAAGACAGCTGCTGTCATAGCTTGCTTGTACTGTATCCCAATGCTTGACAACTCCCAGTTTAGTTGTGTGTTTTTTTTCAAGTCAGTGACATTAGTAATTACCAACTTTCTGACAACACTTGGAGGCAGCATCTATTGCCTGTCATTCCAGTGGCATTATGTGTTTGGTCACTTGGGTCAACAACAGAAACAGAAATGACTATTTATAGTGAAGTTTTTCCTGATATGAGACAACCACATCAGCTGAAATAGCTTGAAAGTCATCATTTAATCATAGGGTTTGTTAAAATCCATGTGGTTTATTCCAGGCCAAGGGATTCCCCAGTATCCACTATACTGACATGTTTCACTGTATCAGCCGTATCATGGATTCTCATCTCTCCACATCATCATCAAGCCTCATACTGTATATTTGTCTCCTGGAGCCCCCAGCCTTTTGGGTTGTATGGATTCTAAGTTATGTTTTTATATACTGTACATTTGGTAAATTCAAATAAACCTGTGTATGTTATGCTGCCATTGTAGTAGGTCCGGAGGCCATAATCCACTAAATACTTCCACTGTGAAGCAGTGTTTGTCCACTAGTGTTTGTTAGCTTCACCGTGCGCCTCTAATATGAAAAATGTGAGTAATATAGGTGGTAAAAGATAAGTATAAACACATGATGCACTGTTCAGGAGGAGAATACTTGAGGCCTGCAGTCTTGTAAGCACACGTTATTCTTGTTGAACATGTTTACCTACTTTAAGAAGTGACAAATCCTCCTTGCTTTCTTCCTTATGTACATACTTACATGCTTTGCTGCTTGCAAACTGACAAACAATTTATTACATGAATTGCTCTATTCTAACAAAAAGGAAATGCAATAAGTGTCTCAACAAGCAAACTAGTAGCCCACTCATGAAACCCCAGAAAAGGCTTTGAGAAAGCAAATATGCTGGAACCAGATTGAAGTGGCATTTAAACACCATCCAGGTTTCTGATCGCTGCATTGTGCTTCCTGACCTTTGAGATATCTAGAAATAGAAAAATAGTCAAAGAGAAAGTAAATTGTATCTTCACTCCCCTCTTTTATGACTTGAAGTGATGATTAGACAGAGAGACTAAATCCTGCAGAAGACTAAGTGACCTCAGCAGTTGGGCTCTCCTCAACTGCTTCAAGATGAATGATTGAATCATGGCTGTTGCATTTCTTCTTGTCAAATCGTTAGAAATAGTCTCATATTTAGTAACGAAACATGGCCTTCCCACAGTTGCTTGTATCACAAAGTGAGTAAAAGAATACGACCACTGTGAGGAAAATACTGTAAAGCACAATATGGCCTGATCGTGTCTAATACGTGTGTTCACTTTTACTGTAGTTCTACCATCAAATGTGCTTAAAGTGCTAAATTGTACAAGGTCTTCTTTGGCTGATTTGCCAAACTCTGAAGATCTGTGCTGTGTTCACTTCTGTTGGTCTTCCTAGTTTCCTTGTTTTTACGAATTCTATGTATGCTATTTTTACCTTTGTTTTAAACATTATTACATATTTGCTCTAATTTTCATCCGTCTATTTTATCCTTATTTCAGCTTTTTAAAATTTTTTTTTTTTTACTATTCTTAAGGTGTTTATTCTCCATTTTATTTTAAATTATTTTTGACATTCTGTCCCTGTTTTTACCATCTTATTATTATCAAGTTTACATTCTCTATCACTGATTTTACATCGATTCTATGTCTTTGTATGTGAAGCACTTGGTGCTTGTAATCTTTTTGTTAGAAATCACTGCATTCCTTGTATGAAAGGTGCGATATAAATAAAAATGTATATTATTATTATTATTTTTATTATAGTTGTGTTTCCAATATCTGAGCGCAGTGATACAGATTTTAATGGGGGAGGAGCCAGATCATTGATCACTTTGTACACTGAACTAAACTAACATCAGCAAAACACACAACGCTTTCAAAGGTCAGAAGATTATATGTCTAAATGATTTTGACAGCGCCTCAAGTGTTTGTTTGTAAAATGTTTGTAGAGGAGCAAGTGTTGTTTTTCCAGCTTGTGCTACAGTATTCAGTACAGTAGTTGATTACAGATAAACCTAAAGTTCCTTAGATTAAATTTTACATTGTTACACATCTGCTTCACATGTTTCTTAAAGGACAGTCGTGAGTCAATAAGAATTCCCAGATATTTTTCACCCTTTACAATGATATCTGGTCGATATCAACATGGGTAAGTTGTTTGGGGCATTTTATGCATTTATTAGCTGGCCAACAGTAGAGAGATGACAAGAATCAGAGGGGTTGCAGTTCATGGTCTCCACCTTCACCCACCAGGTATGAAGCCCCTCATTATAATTATTAAAGGGACAGTTCACCCCAAAATAACTGGCTTGTTGTGGTATTTATCCATCTAGAGCACATTCTTTTGTTGCGAGTTGTCGAGGTTTGGAGATATCGGCTGTAAAGATTTTATGGCTTAAAGCGCCAATAAAATACTTTTATAAAACTCAACAGCAATGTCTCTTTCCAGAAATCATGACCCGGCTACTCAAGGTAATCCACAGACCTTGTTGTGAGCAGTTTCATGCAGGAACTATTTTCTTTCCGTGCATCTACTCATGGACAAGAGGCAGGCTAACAGCTAACAAAGATAACTAACTTTACAGCTCAGCCGA
The DNA here is from genome assembly GCA_037974645.1 of Hollardia meadi. Classification (NCBI taxonomy): domain Eukaryota; kingdom Metazoa; phylum Chordata; class Actinopteri; order Tetraodontiformes; family Triacanthodidae; genus Hollardia; species Hollardia meadi. Next base: position 3,153 of record JBBPCS010001657.1, read on the forward strand.
GGAAAACACCCTTAATGTTTACATCCTCCCTTGTCACGCGCAGAGCCTCTTGTCAATGAGTGGATGCATGTTTTCTTCCGGCAGTCATAAGGTGTAGTTTGGTTTAAAAAAAAAAAAAAACCCCACAAGTGAAGTGCCATCTAGTTCCATTATGCTTGAGAGAAGACAGACATCTCTACAGCTGATATCTCCAAAACAGAGCAACTCACACCAAAACTATCTAGATGGATAATGAGCACTACAGGTAAGAGGGAAAATATGTATTTATGATTTTGGGGTGAACTGTTCCTTTATCACTATATTGGGGATCTAACTGACCAGGTTACTCTAATCATATAATCAAAATTAGTAACTTTCTGACTCAGGGATAAAAATATTGTACTAATTGCCACTAAATGGTTATACTTTCCTTATGGGTGTTTCATTATCAGTATTCCAAGAGACATTCAGCTATTTCCATTGATAGTGACAGTAGCAGCAGGAAGGAAGTCACTGTCAGATGTGCCTTATGCAAAGCAGTGTGGTGGCAGGCCGTGTGCTCTGCGTGCTGTACAGTTGTTGGATATGGGAGCAGGCAGCAGTGGGTGTGACGACGCTCACTTCACTCCTCCGGGTAATTGCTGTACAGGAAATTGGACGTAAAATGTTTGAATAATCACATATCTGAGGTGAGTTATGGGCAGAGCCTGCAGTAGTGAAGCTAATTAAAACAAGTGAATCCAATTACTGTTTATGGAAAGCAGCTGCCCGAGCAGCATATGTTGGTGAGTGAAAGGCTAATGTTGAGGTTTTGGAGCTTGGCTCGTGTGTTTAACGTGAGAGCTATTTGAGTCTTTCATCCGTGCACGAACACAGACTGACAAGATTGTTGTGTTTGGTAGAAATAGTAACGTTATTGGCCTAAATCTGAAGAAGTGAAGTCAAGTGTCTTTCATTTTTTTGTGTTTTGGTTAAATCACACTCCATGACGGTACTCTGATGTCATAACAAGATGATAACTCGCCTCTATGGATTTACAGAAAAATAAGAATAGTGTTTGCTCATAGTCGTGTACAAACCCTCTTATCCGTGTGTTTATTTACACACACTGAATCAATTCATCTGTGATACAGCAAACAGTCATGTACTGGATAAGCTTTCCTTTCAAAACATTTGGATTTAATTATCATGGGGATATGATATCCAAACAATCTGGTTTCTTCCATTAATAACATGATTGCGGCATGGCAGTGCGAGCTAAGGCCGCAGCGTTTTCATATATTTTTGTGGATTTGGAACTTGTTTACTTACTATTATGGGCATGAGGCAAAACCCAATTTAGTGTAATGATACAGTTTACGTTTTGGAGTTTTAAAAGATCTCTGTGAGGAAGTGTCCTGGTTCCACAGCCCGCAGTATCCCAAAAACAAACATTACCCGTGTGACTTTTCCACGATAAAGAAGAATTCTCACTCACTTCGGGCTTTTGCAGGTCAGTGCTGTCGACATGAGGGGGAAGGGAAACGGGCCAAAGCTTTTGTGTAACTGATAACTGAAGCACTGTGCATTGAGGAAACGTAAGCAGTGTGTTACTTTACAGATAAAGCACTACAGAGCATGATGTTCTATTTATAGGCATTAACCATGGTGCAAAGAGAAGTGTTTTTCTCCTCCTCCAGGTTACAGTTCTGGACGGCAGGGCAGCACTGTTGATTTTAGTGCCTGACTTAGATTTTGTTTTTTAGTCTTTTAATGAAAATTTTGTTAGTTTTAGTCACATTTTAGTCATTTGATTATTGCTGAAATACAGTTATGACGTTATGGTTTTCACCATTTACATTTTTGTCTGCTGTCGTGATGCTGATGGATTTTTGTTTTGTTTTGTAAATACAGTTGCCATTCCCAGAGCAGCTCATTCACTGTTATTTTTGCTAACTTGGCATTACTACAGCGATCTGCACTCTTCACTGCAACTTAAGGGCAAAGGAAGTAGGGGATCCAAGGGGCCCCCTAACTTTACGCCCCTGTCCCACATTCTTTTTAAGTTGTGAATCACTGTATCCCCGAAATGCTGCAGTGTTGCTTTTTTTTAAATAAACTCTTTTATTGCTCTTTTGCACAGATAAGGTCCACACTTTCAAATTTCATTGTACATGTACAATGACAATAAAGATATTCATTCATTCATTGACATTTTTAGTCAGTCCTTCCTTCTGTAACCCTGTGTCTTGACTGCAAGAGTACCACACGTGTTTTTTAGTCCCACAACAGATTTGCTCTCATTTTGATCAATGCAGCTATCTGCACCGGCTCCATACAGACTCAAGTCTCAGCTGCATAACTGTGACCTGAAGCGTTCATTTACACTTCAAGTCTATTTTTTTTTTAAAAATAATATGTGTGTAAACGAGAGGTTGATGCGCAGGTGTGCTGCTCTCTGGCTCGCTGCTATATGTTTGTAATGTAGAGTTAAAATATTGAGCGACAGCCCACATTTCCCATCATGCTGTGTTGGACTGCGTAGTTTGTCAAGATTGCTGTTTTATGTTTCAAAATGCAAATCTCATACTTTGGGTTTTTACAGATGTGTCTGTTCAGAACATGGTGGTTTATGTTGGTTAAGCTTCTATGGTTAGTGCGGCTTCACAGTCAGGGATTATTGGTGTTGTTATGGGTGTAAATTAGTAGTTAATCTGGCAAAACTCTCAGCCTGTATACATAGTCTGTCTCTTGTTGGACCTGCATTTCAATCAGGAGAGACAAGCGATGAAGTAAAAATAATGTTTATTACAGCAGATGATATGTGAAAATTAAGTCTTGTTCAAGTCTTTAACTTCAGGCCTAAAGCATGAAAAAGAATAGTCTTCCTGACTGAACTTTTGATTGCTTCATTTAGCAATGTTGCTGCATTCTCAGATACCAGCAATTACATTGATAAGTACAATGTTAAAACAATAAACCCATAAGTTGAGCAACTGAAGTAAAACCCAAAATGAAATAAGTTTGAAATACTGTAAATTAAACGTATTAATATGCCTTTAGTGAGCACATTGGAGAAGACTGAGATGACTGAGATCTTATATTAATCTTTCATCAGTTCCTAAACACAAACGATAGCCAGCTAAAAGTGACATCATCAATTAACATCAACTGAAAGTTATGTTTTAATGTTTGATGTGACATTACAGTAACTGAATTTCAGGAATTCTATGATGCTGTTGCAGTACATGAACTATTTGAAAACTATGTCAATATGAAGGTTAAGGAATCACATACTGATAAACTTTGGTTTCTTACTTTACAGTTAATGTTACTAATTATCTGATGTGCGTAGACTCATACTAGTACAGGTAACATTTATTTCCACAACAATCCTGTTTGAATATGTTATATATATATATATATATAGGCTAGTTGTCCTTTTCATTAAAAAGTAAATATACAGCTTTAATTTGAAGGAGTACATTGATTGTAAGGAACAAAACATTTACTGCATTTGTATCACAGTGGCCACCCCCTGGTGGCTTCCCTGCATTAATGTTAGCTTACTATATTATTAATGAGTTTCTTCATAAGTCTTTCTTCCTTTCCGTAATGGTGGCTAACAGTACTAGCAGACATCCACCTGCAGTCTGAATAAGAGAGCAAAATGAGCTATAACGTTTGGTTGTAGCCCCTCATTTTGTTATGGCAATCTAAGCAACATGTGTTTAACCTGGAAAAAGTTCACAAAATATTAGTAATACTAAATACATTATTTGTTGATAATGATGCTTTTGTGAAATATTTACATTTTGGGTGGTGACCCTGACTACTCTAAAGTCTACATGGTTAGTCACATGGTAGTAAAACCAGAGCAACATTTACTTTTGATTAAATGTGTGTGTTGTTGTACTGCTTGGCAGTATATGAGTAGTGGTTAGAGTGTGTGCATGCTTTAGGTATGTGTGTATTTGTGTGTTTGCCTAGATGTGACTTCAACTCCCAAAGGCTGAACCATTCTCTCGGGGGTTTGTCTCTTAGATTTAGTGCCTGTGAATTCCTCTCGGTTGAAGTAACAATATTGTTATGCTTCATGTTTCTCTCCTCCAATCCAGCGGAGACACTTGATTTAGGGCCAATATCTCTGAGCTAATTCATTAGGAGTTTTTATTTTGAAGATATATCAGACAAAAAGGACACTAGCTGTGTTAGGCTTTTCTTTCCTTTCATGTCGTGACCTACTGTAGATAAAAACATGCAGCAGTCACGATGTTGAGTTTTAGGCTGATCACGCAAATGGCAGCAGGAGACAAATCATTTAAATAGCCTGCGTATATTGTTAGTTGTTAGGGCTTAGCTTGAGTGCTGTGCTCGTATTTCAAAGAACTCTCTTCTCAACACTTGTTTGGATAATCAGTACCTACTGGATGACTTGGCATTAAAGGGTTGTACCACTTTAGCCCACAGTTGGACTGGTGGTCACCTGAACCTGCTCAATTTGTCATCTTGTTTATTCCACTGGTGATTTCTAACGGTGTCCTTACATTAAAGATTGTATTTTGACCCGCTGGTTTAATCTACCAGTGCCAAAAAGCTCTACAGTGTGTCCTGTTATCTCCCTCTGATAACACTCTCTCTTTGGTTTCCCTCAAGACACACTTGTATTCACTTAACACTCACATGTGTTGATGTTTCCTCTCTTTTTCTTTAAGTCCTGTGCATTCGTCTGGCAGTGTGTGGCTCGCTGTAGGCTGTATATAGAGGTACAGATGAGTATAACCTGATCTGTGTCAGTATATATAGGGACTTATTGCCAACAACATGGTAATAATACATGGTTAATGGGTATAGTTAGTCAAATTATATTGAGTTATTGAGTACTGTAATGTCTGCACTCTGAAGGTAATGAAAATTAAAGTAGAAATAGACAAGCCCCACACACACACTTACACAAAGCGTTTCCAAGTGGCATTATTGTTGAAGATCGCTAATGCTAGCAGCCAGAAGCAAACATGTCAAGTCAGTGTCAAATTTTATTTATATAGCGCCAATTCACAACAAAAGTTATCTCATGACACATATAGAGTAGGTCTAGACCACACTTTTTATTATTAATTAATTTAATTATTAATTTACACACACCCAACATTCCCCCATGAGCAAACACTTGGTGACAGTGGTGAGGACAAACTGCCTTTTAGAAGGCAGAAACCTCGGAGCAGACCCCGGCTCGAGGTGGGCGGCCATCTGCCTTGACCATATGTTTGTTTCTTTTGTTTCTCGCTCCCTTGCAGCTCCTGGTTGGTTTTCTGGCTGTTAAAGCATTAGTTAGTAGTAATGTTACAGGGTTGCGTGTAGGGCTGACTTAAATGCTTCAGAGCTTTGGCCATTGCCATGATACTCCACGTCCCACTCAGTATTCGAATAGTTCGGGGGGGTTTTAACAAGTAGGAGATAGTAGGCTGTACCGTCTGATAAAGAGCGAGAAATGGCTCATATGGGAACCAATATAAAAGTGGTGTAATTATACTATGGATTCAATATTTACATCATAATGATAAGAACATATTTAAGCAACCAGTATTTTCCCTTTAATGTATTCCATGTCAAAACTGCTTATTAAAACAAGAATTGTACAATTTCACAATGGTCCAAAGAATGTTTGTCAAAAGAACATAACTAAGCCAAAAAGTCTTTGTTCCACTTGAAAAGTGTTCTTTGGTCTAAAAGGTCAACAAACCGGTATGCAGATCATTGCTTTAAGATAAAATGAGTGATATGTTTCTGCAAACCACGGATAAGCTTATATGTTTTATATATATATCATAACAACATTTCTACAATATATGTTAAATGTTCACATTGCATGTATGTGAGCTGCCTTTCTTATCCAGAGGAAGGCGGCAGTGGGATGGGACCGGCCAAGCGAAAGACCACATTTTACAGCCAAAAAACAGGTATTTTTAATGAGACGTCTGGACATTTTTCAGCCGTCATGGTGACAACAAAACCAGGTAAGAACCCTCTTCCTAACCCTAACCAAGTGGTATTTGTGCCTAAACCTAACCAGACCTTAAGCACAGTGTTTCCCCAACATTGAAACTTTCAACATATCCATGCTTTGCAGAAACATATTGCCAAAATTAGCTCATGTATCTTGTCCAACATGTGTCTTCAAAGGGCAGTTCACAAAAATGACAAAAAAGAAATACAGTACGTATTTTATTACTTACCTGTATTGGAATGTAGTTATGCAGACAGTTGTCATGCTAAATGCTATCACCAGCATGCTAACATGCTCAAAAGGACAATGTTTAGCTGATATGTTTTCCATGTTTACCATCTCAGTTCGCATGTTGACATTTGTGAATTTGAACGAAACACAAGTACAGCTGAGGCTGATGGGGATGTCATTAAGTAGCTTTGAATTGAAAATTGTTGATAGTGACTCAGTAACAGAGAAACCATCCCAGACATCAGTAGAAGTTTGCTTACCAAAGATTTACTGCATGTGGATGCATAATCTGTGCTTAGTTAAACTGCGGTCAAATTGTGTTTCATGCCCTTTTTTTTCACCTCTCTCTGACAGTTCATGCAGCTTTTTGCCACCCAGGCTGGCTGCATGTTACTGGTTCGATCATGAATTAGTACTTGGACACATTTTAGCACATGTGTCCAATTAGACTTCCAGTAAACTGAATTGGCACACACATCCTACATGATTTAGGTTGCTGATACACAGCCTATGGGTTTCCTATGATGTCTAATTACATTGTAAGACACGAGTAATTGCAATAATAAGTAATGTGTTTAGATTATCCAGAAGTCGGTCCAGATGTAAAACATCTGTTTTGATCCCGCAGTTGTGCTTTTGTTGCTCTACATGGTATTGTGAGAGCTGCTGTCAAGTTTGTTCACATCTCATGTAAATTTCAGACCGTATGAGTCTATGCCTGTGATAATAGCCTAATCTCTCTGCTATCTTCTGTACATAGTGTAAATTCAAAGTGAAATGAGTTGCATTGTCCCATGTAAAGCAGGTTCTTTTGGCATGTTGGCAGGATGGAGTCACACAGTAGCATTATTGCACTGTATAATGGCCGTGAGGCTGTTAAAAGAGATTAGACATTTAGATCTCTTGAGTCAGCACCCTATCAGTGAAGTTTTTGCTTTACATGTCTCGTATGAAGCAACACATGGAGCATATAGACGAGAAGATGCCACCTGCTCAGTCAAGTAAAAACATCAGGGCGAAAAAAAATGATCCCCATGATCAACAGCAGGGCTGCTAAAGCAAGGAAACAAGAAGACTGCAGCGCCGACGGAAAGAGAGGGAAAGTAATAATATCAAACTAGAGATAATCCACAGCATCCAGCATCTGACCTGAGCTAAGCTTCTGCAACCACACAGGTATGTCTTCAATGACGAGCAAAGACTTCAGATAATCTTAAACTCTATGTGTTTTTGTTTCCTATTGTTGCTATGTCAAAGCATGTAATTAAAGCTTAAATTATACCCAGGATGAACAGTAGCCTTGTTGGTGCCTAATATGGACTCTGACCTTCAATTGAAGGGATCAGATTTTGATGTCAAGAATAAAAAAAAAGAAAAGCTGGAATGAAGCATCAAAAAGCCCCGGAGATAAAGTTACAGACAAATCTGGCAGGTTAAGCAACACCTTTGAGATCTTTAATGAGTTTATTCTGCTGCTGTGCGCAAAATGGTTTTAAGATGTCATTATGAATTCTTGGGGCGGAATCTGTCTAATACTTTGGTGGGTTTGTGACATGGCTTAAAGGGATTGAGTTCATGAGACGTAATCCATGTTCAGGCCGAGATGCTTTCGAGTCTTTTAAACTTTCATTGAGTGCTCAGCGTTCTCTGACCTTCACATTCATACCTGTGCAAAGTATTCTGCGCTGGTTCACTTCAAAGGCTCAGATGTGAGGTAATGTTGCTTTGCGTCTGCGCAGTAGATGACAGGATCCTGTCACTGACAGATCACATGGTTGTATCTTCAGAAAGTCATTCCAAACTTTAGATGTAATATGCATTAGCCATTATTACTACTATAGCAATAGCCATTAAATGTACATACCATTGACTATATACAGTATAATGATGGACGACATGAGAGCTCCCCAAAAGTGAAGCCAAAACATCTCCTTTGCCCCCTATTGGTGGGCTGCATTACAGGTCATAAACTCCTCCCTCACAATGATATCAGGTAGGACATGGGCCAAACTAAAAACTCAAAGTACACCTTAAATACATTTTTCCCAAAGATGGTTTCTGTTGTTTTAGGTAGTTCTTATCACCTGATGTATGTTCAAGTGTTCGTTTTTCTGATCAGTTTGGTTTTAATTAGTTATTTGATGCTATTACAACAGAGTGAAATGTCTTGATTGACAACTGAGCCCTGCTCGCAATTGGGCAGGTGGATGTAAGGGGGGAACTTGATACTGCGCCTCCGCTGCCCGATAACAACTGCACAGACTCTGGCTCCGAATGACGTCACCTGCACAAGATGGCAGGGCTTGTATCCAGCATATTTTGGCTTCATTTTTTTTTTTTTTTTACACTGGGAGGAAGTGGAGACGCTTCGTCCATCTTTATTTATGTCAATGGTTGCAGCCTGTAGGCACTTAAGCATGAAACAACAAAAAGAAAGCTGATTTAAGTACAGCAGTTCCTTCACAGACGCCATGTTTATTTACTACTGTGGTCAGGTCATGGAAAAATTTTGATTAGCTTTATATCATCCCCTTGAGGACTGACATTTGTTTCCTCCACTGGTGCCATTACAGCAGACCCTGAGTATGATCACTAGGGATGTGCTTTTGTGGCAGCTGGGCCAGCCATTGTCATTTGTGCATTTGTGTTCTCGTCCTTGTGTGGACTACGTTTCTGCCCTAGGAGGGAACAGCCACAGTTAGCTGGTACATTAAAAAAAAAAAAAAGAAATCTTAACTCCACCTATTAGCTTTCTCTGGAGCTCTTAACTTCATCTCACATTCTTCCTCAGACACATAAATTGCGCCATTTTCTGTTGCATATCTGGCAGAGTAGAAAGTCGAGGTGTGTTTGCTTCCCCCAGTGGTCCATACGTGTCACTTCAAACTAAACTCTGAGACCTGTATAATTAAACACACTTGGAACCACAGGTGTCACAAAAGTAGCCAGGATACACAGATGACCTCACAGAATTGCGCTCATTTCCTGAAAAGAAAAAAGAAATGCATGCATGCATCAAAATGCTGTTAAGTTGTGAAATGTTTACACTGCCTTAAATCTCTCAGAATGGATTTATCTTTCTAATCTAAAAATATTTCTTTCTTTAAAATCTGTCTGTCGTCCCTTGCGGTGATTTAGAATTAAACAGACGGTGAGGCTGCCTTAACAGTGACTAAAAGCATATTTGGCATAATGATTGAAGGGCTATGACTTTTTCTTAACATAAGAGGAGATCAATGATGACGATATTGGCTTTCCAGTACAATTCACATGTATTTGAAAGTGTTTAAAATTTGCCGTCATAGGAATGTGCCCAACATCTGGCCACAGTTAAATGAAAAACATTGATAACTATCACGCATGCTGCAAATATATACAGTGTTTACAGTAGGATGCAATGTTTATGGTATGAGTTTTAATTGGATGCGAGTTAACCTGAGTTTAGACACTGATCTCACTAATCAGATTTAGAGTTTCTGTGAAGAGACAGTGACAAGCAATTATTTTCTATAACTTTTGTTATTTGTCTCTGACTTGGCAGAACATTGCTCACCGTGCCTGATTAGACTTTGGGTGTTGTAATTCAACCTTTCCTGAAGAATGTTATGATCTCACACATTGCGCAGATGTTCTCAATCAATATTTGTTGATGTGAGAGCCCATTAGTTTGCTAATTACATTTGCATAAACATTTCACCATTTCATATTTACTATGCTAAATTGGTTTTCCGTACAGTTTACATACAGTGGCCCTTGAGTGCTTACATAATAAGTAACTATGTATACACGTACATATACAGCCAATCACATACTGTATTTGTGTGTATTCATGGCCACACACACATACGCAAACAAAATATCAGCAGCATCCCGCACTAAACAACTTGCATTCCCCACCAGTGACTTGCTCTGAGTAAACAAACATTTATGTGCTTCTCTGGCCAAACCAACAGCGCGGTGGTGCTGTTTGTTTGGTGGACACCCTGGCCTGACGTAAACAAGCTATTGAACTTTGTTTAATGAAAGGTATGATGTATTTTTTCGGCTCGTAACACCGTGTAGCCACAGTTTGGAACATCTAAATTTGCTGTGGTTTGGCCGGTTGTCACAGGGAGATCCAGATAATTAACTAATTGCTGGGCCTGGCGGTGAAGGATCTGATGCAATGAATGGCCCCCACGTGGTGACCATATTGGAGGTTGCAGGCTGTGATTCACAGTGGAGTACAGTTATTGCTTAGAAACAAGAAAGAATTTGACTGAATTATTTTTGATCCATTATTAGCCCTGCAAGCGATTGCATGTGAGACAGTAGTGTCGGTTGTTTGGTTTAAAACACTTATTATTTACAGCAAATAATGTGGTTAGCCAACTAACTAGTCAGTCACTTAAAAGAGAATTCCACTGAAGTAGATTTGCATCTACTGCATTTGCATCAAATTCTGGAGTGTCAGAGATATTATTTTATTCCACATTTTATTCCGCCTACATTACCCACAATTCAACTCAACCGCTGTCAGGTTGTTTGGCGATTCAGGTGTGTCGTTTTTCATTTTTTGGACAGTGACAGTATGATATCATGGATTTATTTATTTATTTTTACATTTAGGGAGGAACCTGCCCAATCCCTTTATGTAAATTAAAGTTACTATTTGATGATAGGGTGGCAGGGTGGTGCAGGAGTCAGCACTGTCGCCTCACAGCAAGAGGGGTTCGATTCTCGGCCGGAACAGAGCCCTTCTGTGTGGAGTTTGCATGTTCTCCCTGTGTCTGCATCAGACATGCGAATTAATTGATGACTCGTAGGTGTGAATGTGAGTGTGTCTGGTTGTTTGTCTCTATGTGTCAGCCCTGTGATGAACTGGCGAACTGTCCTGGCTGTACCCCGCCTCTCACCCAATGTCAGCTGGGATAGGCTCCAGCCCCCTGTGACCCTGCAAAGGGTAAGCGGTGATAGATAAAGGATGGATGGATTTTGATAATAAAAAAAGTAAATGGTATGTCTCATGCATTCTCAACAGCATTTATTTTGCAAAAAATGGTTGGAATGGGCACCATGTCCTTTGCAATGTATAGCATGATTGGCCTAGTATTATCGTACCATCTCTCGCTACTCTGTGCATTAAATGTGACACCTGCGGAAATCCTAAGGAGATCCTTGATCCTAAGGAGATCCTGGATCCTAAGGAGATCCTGGAGCGTCGCAGAAGCCTGTTCCCCATCAGAAGGAAGTTTCTCGACGGTGGAACCCGGGCTGTAATCGCGGTGGACAGGCTGTATGTTAATGGCCAGCTCTACCGCGACCGAGAGACCACCCCCTGGCTCTACTAGCATACATCTACATGTTCTCCTCTTCCTGCACCTTC